>VWYP01004209.1:427428-484743 GCA_013400435.1 Pycnonotus jocosus | reverse complement strand
AAAAAAAAAAAAGAGAGAGAGAGAGAGAGGAATACAACAGTTGGCGTAAAGAGTAAGGTCAAAGTTTTATGCTCTGAAAAAGTTCAAAGAAATTATTTGGAAAATGAACAGGAAAAAAATTCTCATATTCTCTTCAGATATTGTCATCTATATATAGTGACAATACTTCATACTTCATATGAATACTTCATATAAAGTTATACTTCATATTTGGCTAGTGGCTGGCACAACTGATAGTAAGAAATCTGAAAAAGTGGAGGAAAAGATATTTTTATAATTTCCATGTTGGTTTTCAAAAAAGTAAAGTAGATGGATCTAGTAAGGAGCAAATAATAGGTATATAGGCAGCATAATTTGCTGCTGAGAGAAGTAATAAGGTAGAAAATATACTGAGTAAATCAGCACTCTGTCAGGTTAAATTGTCAGATGAAGCCCAAGGAAATAGTCAGAGGGCTTATATGCCCACACTTATACTTCTGGTAGCAGAGTACAGTGGAATAAAAATCTTGTTTAAAGTACAGTTTCTATCAGAGACGTGTTTCCTGGAGCAAGAGAAATTAATGTAGAGACTGCAGTATTCATTAAGTGTCCAGCCCCAGCAGTCTGTTAAGGTCAACTCTGAATTTTACAATTCCATTATACTCGGAATTTTCCCTGATATTTCCACATCATCTTTCTCCCTCTGCATGTAGAAATTACCTCTCATCTCCTCATTGGATATATACAACTGCAATTTTGTATGCAGTATGAGAGATGGGTGCTGCACTATTAATTATATCCTGTTATCTAATTTCTCCCTGTAAAAGAAAAAAAAAAACCATTATTGAATGCAGCATTACACTTGTAATTAGACTTAAGAGAGAACTGAGAGTTTCCTTTGTGGGAAACATTCAGGTTTTGAAATAATTTAGTTCCAAATTTGTACCAAACATATTTCTGAAAAAATATTTAATCCTATTCTATGTGACATCTGCCCTTCATTTTTTAAATTAGGTAAACAAAAAGGATATTTAAAATATTTAAATTCTGCTGCACTGCCATGTCATGGTCTATCATAGGATGTTATGTGATACGATATTTACTAAATGCATTTGCTACTAAAACATCATGAAAAAAATGGTAATTAAAATATAAAATAAAAAGTATCTGTCCAAATAATGTAGTTTTCAGACAGAAGGTTTCAATTTTTTTGGTGCAAAGGTTTCCTAAGCAGATTTCTAGACATCTCTTTTAGTACACTTATTGTAAAGAATCATTTTTCTTTTACATAGGATTTGCCAAAAATAATAGTTTTATTAAAATTTTGTAACCTTTTTTATTTCTGAATTCAGTTACAGTAGTTGCTCCAAACAGTTGCTAATGAGTAGATTGATAATCATTCCCTGCCGATATGCAACTAAAAGTTATTTGCACTGTAGTGAAAAAGGACAGTGATAAATTGGTCAAACCCAATAAAAGAAACACTGAGTGCAAAATTATGCAGAATCTAATTTCAGCAGAAAAGTGACTGAGTACTAAATATTGAGAGCACTGAGAAAACCAATGCTCACTATTGAGAATATATAGTTAATCCAGTGTAAAGGAACATGCATATTTTATAGTCAAAGTGACTCTTCAAAAATTCAAATACAAGGTTTGGCTTAGAGAGAACAGTCATTTCAGAATCACTTCAGTAAAATATTTGGTATTGAGAATTACAAGCCTAGGTGAAAAGAAACAAGTTCTGTCCTAGTAGTCTTTTTTTCTTTTCCATCTAGTAAACTCATATGAAGCAAAACAAAAAAAAATCAACCCCAAAATTTGCAAAGAAACAAAATATCCTCATTTTAGAATTTTCAAAATAAGGATAATATACATTTCTGAGAAACACATGAGTTTGTTAGGTGCTGTGTCAATGGAAAGCTAGAGTTACATTGACATTTCTTATAGATTTCAAGGGTGTCCCACAAGGTACACTAATAAGGCATGATCAGGCAACCCAAAATGGTACTCCCAGGTGAGGTAACACCCTTCAGATCCCATCAGAGTAAAATCTCACAAGTAGAAACAGGGATCAATAACCACTTTGGTACAAAGCATTCCTAAAAGCATTTAATCAATTTATTTCTGTTAATTTATTGTTTAATTTTATTTTGTAGGGTGGGTTTTAGCATAATTTAATTCATCATGTCTTACCTGAACAAAATGCAATACTTTATATTTTATTTATGTAACTTGTTTGAGATAACTGTCATTTGTGACAATGCAATGTGTCAGGAATTGCATTCCTAGGAATTACATTCCTAGGAAGACTGCATTTATGTTATTGCATCAGACTGAAACTCTTCCCATCTTTTTATACAAATCAGGAATTTTGAAGTCTAGCATTGTGATATCATAGTAGTAGTCTGATTTTGGAGGAAATATCTATATTATACATATATTAACCTTACCCCTTTCCCCAACCCCCACCCCAATTCCCCTAAAATTCTTGAACAGAATATCATGGGAAAGAAATGAGGTCAGATTTTTTCCTCAAGCTAAGAAATTATTTTTGCATCCTGAAACCCTTGTGGTACTTGCATCACCTCTTTAATCTTACTAAAGAAGGTATTATTCCTTCTAAGGACAGAGTGATATATTCTCATTCACAGGCTTCTTCTGTGAAAGAATTTACATGCTAGGTTGCAGTCCTCAGGTTTTTTTTTACATTTTCATCAAAAAAGCTTGGGATGTTTTCACTATCAATTACTTTTCCTTAGAAACAAAGCTTTAACTCAAATATGAATTCCCTAAAACAAGCTGAAACACTGCTTTTTTAAAATTAAATTTTAATCAATTTTGTTTTATTTGGAACTTGTCAAATAATCAATTTTGCTTTATTTGGACAAGTCAATATCTATTGTTAAGTACATGTTTTCAATCTGCGCTAGATACCAGGATAATTTTTTTTCTGATGTTTAAACAACAACCTATTTTTACATACCACAGCCCATTTTACACTGCTTATTTTGATATTCCATCTGTGAGCTCTAGATTAAATTATTCTTCTTATTTTCATCATAAGTGAGCTGCCTGCAACTCTCTCAGGCCTTTTGGAACTTGTGTTAGAGGAAAAAGGGCACAACCTGAATCTATTTTATTTTCTGCAAAATATATTCGATTTTAAACTTTCTTAACATCTGAGGTCTAACTGTATTGTAATTTCAGGTGAAATTCAGTGAGAGAAAGATTTGGACTGTATCACAGTGTATAATTTTTTGTTGTACTAGGAAATTAAGTAGATTATGTATTTTCAATAACAAGTCCAAACCATTTCTGGTATTAACTTACAGTGACATATAATTGTAATAATGAAGTTACTACAACATAAATTAATCACGATTGGAGTGCTTCTTCATTGAAATGGTTATTGTCAATATGCCAGATCCTCTTTAAAATTAGTCTGTCAGTTTAATCAACTACATTGAAAGCAGGAAAAAGAAACTGTGGAACCTCTCTCTCATCCAACAACAGTAAAGCTGCTCTTGGTATGCCAGTGGACATCAGTATGCAATGAACATTTTGTGCTGCAAGTAAGGAGTGCCACAGATGCAGCACCATAACAAGTGGAAAGCATTGATTTATTCAAGTGCCATTGATAAGGTTTGCTCTCTTTCATCAAGTTATGTGTAGATACTGTAGGGACCCAGACCTGGGGGAAAGGCAGGTTGTACATTTGATTTTGGATTATAAATCATTGCAGTGGAATAATAATTATAGTGAAAGCAACTGTTTGATACCTAATGGTATCAGCAAGAATAAGTCATGATTTATTAATATTCATTTGACTTTTAAAATCCTATTAAATTATCATTATGAAATCAGTGTAATATGGGAACCATAATTAGAGTGTCTCAATTTGCATTTTTAACTACAGCAATAAGAATTGTATTCAAATATATTTACTTCTCTAATCTACAGCTGAAGCTTATTGAACAGTACTTTTGTTCTAGTAGTTAGGAAAAGGAAAATAGCCATGATGTGCCCACATCATTTGGTTATTGCTGAGGTTTAAAACAAGCTGAATTCTGATGTAAATGCATTCTATAAACTCTAAACTCTTTCCAGTGGAGTCTAGGGTACCAATGCTACAAGGTAAACTCACTTATGGAGCAGCATTACATAAATGTACAATAGATTTAATCTATAGAAAAACAGTGTATCCCCCAGTACTTTGTTTATAAATGTGCTAGAGTATATGGGTAGGTGTTTTTAGAGTATTTGGATACCTCCTGAAAGAATCCACTCGAGATATCATGTCTCAGAATCCCTTCCTGCTTCTTCATTTTGCCACTTCTTTTGCAGGAATCTCTCATTTTCATTTGCTTAGGAAAGAAAAGCCTCCAAAGATCCCAGAAGTTCATGAGGTATGATCAGAATAAGTCCTTTATATAGCAACTTTAATGATTTTCTTTTTCTTTCTGTAAATATTAATTTGACATAAGCTAGGCTTTTATAACAATTTTTTCTTTGACAGAGGAGAATATTACAGTTTATAATTGTCGGAAAATAGTACTTTCACTTTCAGAAATCATTGAAGATGTCTTCTGCATTTCTTATATAGTTTTGGGGTTTTTTACTTTGGAGTAAAGGCTTCATTAGAAATAAAAACACATGCAAACTTACTTTTGATTGTAGTAGAAGAGTACAGGGGTTTTTTACATTTTTTAGTCTCTACTTCAAAACATTTTGAAATAAAATAAAACACTAATTTATTAAGCATAACTGTAGCCAAAAAAGCAGTCCTTTAAGAAAGATGAAATGACAGGGATCAATATAAGCTGTTCAGTGAAAACTTTTTTGCAAATTAGTCAATCATTTGTATCATTTGAGTTCCATCCAATGAACTCCATCTGCTTCCAGCTTTCCCTTCTTTCACAAAGCCCAGCCTTCTATATGCCCTAAGTTTCTTGGTACATGTTGTCAGAAGTTCCTTTCTAACATGGTTAACTATGAACAATCCACATTAAGTACAGGCCCTTTGGTTTGAAGGTCAGATTCATCTATCCAACTTGGCTCTGTACATGAGACTTTGAAGAAATCATGTTTGTGGATTTGCTTAATTGTAAGGTAGTGCAGATATGAGGTATTTTAAAGTTCTATGTGTGGAGGCCAAAATCATAATGTGAAAATATGCCTGGAGTGTTCTTTCATACAAATGTGCTATAGAGATGTAGACAAGACCAAGAACAATGTATGTTCATTGTCTTCACAGTTCTTGAGCCATTTTTAAGACACTGTCTTCCATGACTATAGAACATCTGATCATCAGCTCAACATGAGACCACCGAATAAGTATAAAGAGAGAATCTCTTCTGCTCAGTTTCATCTAAGATATCAAATGATTTTTCTTTTTCTTCTTCAAAACATTTTCCTTTTTCATTCTGTCCTGTGTCAGGATTTGTCTGCCTCATCAGCCTTCTTTGTTCAAAAAGCTGTGGTATCACTTGATCTCCAGTGGCTTCAGGAAAAAAGTTTCTGATATATCAGTCTGCTTCTGGTATGTTAGAACTCCACATAGTTGGGTTCTAAAAATCTTATTCACTCAACTTTAAAGTAGATACCAGATTTCACCATTTAAAAAGATTATTAAGGACTAAATTGAAATATAAAACACAAGGATAAAACTAATCATACAGTTTTCTACTGAATTGCAGGGTGCATGCCTAGCAACTTAACAGACCAGGTTATATTCCTGAAGATAATACATATTCATCACACTTTTATTATATATTCTTCACATTTCCTGAACATATGCATATAGGCTAACTATTTCTGTGAACTTATTTGGATATGAGTAAAGGGCTTTTGAGGGTCTTTGGTAGTGTTTTGGGAATATCTCTTTTCTTACAATTCCTTTTTATGGTCCCAGATCTTCTGAAGAGTCTTCTTTCCTGGAGAGAGTCTCAAAGATGTGGTCAGGTTATGATGCTCTTCTCTTATCATTCTTTACTTCAGCACCCTATCTCTGTTCTCAAAGCTCACACTTCTCTAGTACATCTCAATCACTAATATAAGTCAATAAGGAAGCATTAGCTGGCACAAGACTCATTAGTAACAGATGTAGGGAGTTAACACAAGGCCACACTAATCTCTGGTATTTGTTCTAAGCATTGTAGGCTACAAAACTAAGCATTAAAATTAATATAGGGATCATACACTATTTTGCTAAAGTTAGGAGAATTTTCCAAAGTCTTCCCCCGCAAATGCACAGACTTCTCCATAAATAAATATAACCTGTTCAATAACATTACCTTTTGATTCCTTCAGGCAACATAAAGAAAAAAATTCAACAGATTGCAAATGTCATTGTATTGCATTAACATTCTGCTATTAAAAAAGCAATCTTTATATCACAGCATGTGTGGCAGAGGAGTTTTCCATTCAGTAAAGATGTGACATATTTTTTGTTAAATTAGCTAAAATGAGGAATCAGGCTTTACACCTTTGTTCCTGTCAGGTTGGGCTGTCAATGAGAATTTGGCAGAAAGAAACTCTCCAGGTGCTATAAAGCTCTCATAGTAACAAGTCCATAAAATAGCTCTGACATAACTGTTCACCCACATATGAGCATCAGCAGTATTGCCAGCTCCAAATGTCCAGAAATACCACAGTCAGTTTTAAATGTGTTTTTAAATAGTCTTTTATTTTTCAGTGTTACACTTAGGATTCAATATTGTTCAGCCAAGCTTAAAGTTTCTAAAGCCAGGAGGACTGAGAAAGCATCTTTTTAATAAAGAAAATCTAATAATCTGTTAAATGAATCCAAGGGATTCTTACAAGACAAATAATAAGACCGTGAGAGTTCATGATGCAGAGTCAGAAGGGAAGATATGTGTTACAGTAAAATTCTAACAGAATATTTCTGCTCTAATGCTGCAGACATGAGGATTAGGGTTTTTTTTCCCAGAAAAGATAATTTAATAAAGCCCAGTTTTCTCTGTTTTTCTGGAACTATTTGTAAGCCCTCATAATAAACACATTCAGGTAAATTATCTCTTTTTTTTCCCCTCACCAGGTAATTTTTCTCACCAGGAACACAAATGTTCCCTGACTGTTACATGCAGATGTAAAAACTGGTGTATTAGCACAACGAAACCATGTATGATGAAGATAAGGCTTGGCAGGGGCTGAATCAGCTCTTCAGGTGAATCTGCAGCTACTCCAAATCATTATTGGGCAGTTTAAATCTTTATGAGTCTACTATTTTTGTAATATTTTAATGATGTGATCTGATGAACAGTTGGTGATGAACTTTGGTCTCATAATTTGTAACACCTTTTAGTAAGCAACTGTGCATTTAAACTCACTAAAGGGCTCTGTGGAACTATCTAGCACCTGTTAAGATCTATAGTAGCTTAATAAAATGCAGGTTGCTTTACAGGCCATGCATTACAATAAGACAAATAACAGATTTCAGACTCTTCACCTTGTTTCTTCTTCACCTTCCCTACTTGTTTTTATTCTCTACAGCTTCATATCATCTTTAATGTATGTTTTACCAGCCTTCAGTAAATGTTTTCAAATAAAAGAGAGGACACTGGGCTCAGAGAATGTTTGATGTTCACGAATCTTTTTTTGGATGAATAACACTACCATTCTTGTTTGGATATCTAATACAGCATCAAAGCCCAGAGTGAAAGGTAAGTCAGAGTGTGAGTTTCAGTCAAAAACTCCTGCCTATCAAATTTTAAGAAATCAACGTGGCACTAAAGAGTCAAAATATATTAAAAAATCAACTCTACTGAATGGCAGGGATTTTTCACAAGTTTGCTCTTGTGTTGTAACAGATCTATTTAATGAAGACCAATGCAGCTGAAGTAGTATTAACAGAAAAATTTCCTTTCAGTAGTAAATAAAACAGAAATGGTAGGACACTTCTGAATAAAAGGTGAAAAACTGGAAATCTTCTCTGACTTCTTCACTACGCACATTTAGTCTACACTATCTGACATAAACAAAAACCACCTGCAATAATAAATTGTGTGCAGTTAGGCCATCATGAAAACAAAGTAAAGAGTAGTTTAAGAAAGTGAGAATGTCACTGGAATTAGAACTAATCAGGAATCAAAATGGATCTCCAAGAGCAATCAGCTAAAATATTTCTGACTTTATCTGAATTGATATGTTGCTTGGAATGTTTTTTTTTAAATAAATCAGGAATTTCTAACAGAAACCTTTCCAATGCAGTGTTTTTAACCAGCTCTAAAAGACATTTTTACTTTTTTAATCTTTTTGCCATCATAATTCTTCATTCTTTCCCTTACACTATTAATATTGTTAACGAAAAAAAAAAAAAAAAAAAAGGAACATAAGGTCTAGATCAAAGTCTAGACCAACACGAAGATTTCTAGTTCACAGCACAAGTGAACTAATGTTCTAGTTCTAGAACACAAGCTGCACTACAGTACTTGCAGCTGGGTCAGGCCCACACATAGACACAGATTTACCAAAAATATAGAAATATGTTTTGTGATATTTAAGCTGAAGGTAATAGTAACACAACAACTTAAGAGTTTCATGTCCCAGAAGCCTGGTCCAGCAGCTTGACTGTGGGTGCTGGAGGTAGTTCCCTGGCAAGTGTCTCAACTGCACACATCTATAGGCTTTCCTCAGAGTTTTAGCTGCCAGTTCAAGCAAGAACATAAAATAAAACAATAACTTTACTTTTGTCCTATTTAACTGTCAACCTCTTGAAACACCTTGAAGGTAAGCATAGGGACTTGAATATATATGGTCTTGCTTTTGTTTAAAGTTTATCTTAAGTGCCACAAGAAGCTCTCATGCAAACATCCTGTATGAACAGATTTGCTTTCTTGCATGAAAATTTTATGTAATAGCTTAAATGACCAAAAGGAGGAATTTCTCTCCTTGGAGAGGACCTGTGCAGCATATCATGGGAGAGCCATGCAGAGTTTATGCATTCTTTGTGCATATGAGTTTCTGCCATATGGGAAAATTTGTTCACAACCTTTATTTGCATTCTGTTTTAACAAAACAGCTATTTTATTGTACATTTGTTGTCAGAAGGTAAAGAAAGAACTCTGCACCATCCTTCTCTCCCTCTCTCACCACGCACCCCCATACAGAGCACATGGGCTCACTGCATTTCTTTCAAAGTTTTAAATCTCTTGTTGTGCTTTGGGTATTTCTGTAATACACAAAATTATGAGGAAGCACATATTTTCTCCACCTTTCTAATGGCCAAAACTTTAAAATGGGAGTGGTGTTTTGGTTTGGTTTTGTTTGGGTTTTTTTTTTTCTGCTGATACCACCACATTGAACAGACCAAGATTTTTCTCAGCTTAATATGCTAACAGATCTGTGGTGGAATTTGTTATAATGGCGTAAATTTTGCTATATAAATCATTCTAGAAAACTGAAAGAAATATGATTCACCATAATTAAGGAGAAATTACATGTATTCTGTTTGGTATCAGTCCAGTTTCTTCAACCAAATGAAGTCCAAGCACATAGAAAATATTTACTGTAGACTTACTTGAAATAGTTGAAACTATTTGCATTGTTTCCTACATAAACAGCACTTTTAGAGTTAGACAGCAAACAATATTCCTGTCAACAGATAACCAGTAATTACTTTTTGCTGGAACCACGTTAATGTTCTAAACAATGCAGTCACTTCTATGTTAAAATTTCATAAGCTTGATTGCAATTATTCTTCAGTTTCAGCTCTGCAATACACTCTACCAGGCATGATCCAGATCTAAAAATAACATCAGCTGTGACTGCTTTGTCCTTTTTTTGACACTAGAAGACTGTAAATATGGATGGAAATTCCCCTTTGCATGTTCTTAAAAGGTTGCCAGTTAGGCACAATTACAACCTTTGATTTAAAGATGTTCTCTGCTTGTCTCTTTCCTGTAAAACTCCCTAAGCAAAGAAGGTAAAAAACCCCTCTAGACAGCCTATTAATAAGAAAAGGCAACTTTTGAGAGTTACTTGGGAGCAAGACAAAAGCTACAGCCTCAGCAGAGAATTGCAAGTTCACAGCAGAACCCCATGGAAAATATGCATGTCACGGACTTTAGTGCTGGCCTGAGAAACAACAGATTTCTAGTCTTTCATGGGATTGGTACAAGCGTGGAAGCCCAGACCCTTCCTGGGGCACTGGACATAGTTCCCTCAACTACAAAAGCTGGAGTAACAATCACTGTTGGCTAAGTGATTTTCTTACAAGAACAGCTAAAATCTTGGACATTTCTCAGTATGTCACAGCACTTGGATGGGAAGAGATGAAGTATAGCCAAGCCTTACCACATATGTTTCTTCTTTTGTTTGTGAAAATGGGTTACACAATTACAAATAGATTTGAACAAGTTGTGTGTCTTGAGTCTTGAATCAGTTTCCATTCCAAAAGGAGTGATGTGCGACCTCTTCTTCCTTACTGTTTTCAGAAGTAAACAATTTTTGTTAAGATTTTTTTTTTATCTAATACTTACCTTGCCCCTTAAAATATCGGCACACTCCAACAACATTTATTTTTAAAATAATTCCCTATGGCTGTCCTGGTTTTACCTGAAATAGAGTTGATTTTCTTCTTATTGATAACTGGTGCAGTGCTTTGGTTTGGATTCAGTATGAAAATAATGTTGATGGTATTGTCAACCAGGGATGGGGAGGGCAGAGAGGGAGTGAGGGAGTGAGTGAGTGAGCAGCTGTGTGGTGTTTTGTTGCCAGCTGCAGTTAAGTCATGACAATAATTTAATCCTTTGAGATAACCTTGGGGAAAAGAGCAAACAGAATTACTGTCTTACAGTGATAAGAAAGTCACTCAGCCTCTGTAAGGTATCATTCAAAATGCCATTTATTAGAATTAAAATTAGAAGTAAAGGATAGCACATTCCTTTAGCTGCTGACAACCCACATGCTGCACGCAATGCAGACCTTGTCCAAAGAAGAACATTTCCTCCTCTGACTATTTGAGCTATTACTGGATTTTCTTACAAGGAAGAAATCCTCCCCTCATTCATCTCTACAAACAGGAGCCATGGTCACAGAACTCCCTGCTGTCCTATTAGCTAAAGACAAGGCCACAGGGACAGTGCACTCACATCCAGCTGAGGTCATCCTGTGGCCAAGGGTTTGTGCCACACCAACGTCCCAAGGATGTTCTGGATGGACAGTATGGCACAGGATAGGCATGGACATACTTGGGGTTAACTTTTGTGGATCACTAACTCCTTGGTATGCAATAATCTTCCACATGGGGTGAAAAAATGCATGGGAGAATGTGGAGTGCCTGTTGAAAAGCTAAAGCTAGTGACAGAAATAGGAATACGCAAGAAAATACCTAAAAAGTGAAAAAGAAAGCATTCTGAGAGTTTATCCAGGTGGAACAATGGATACTTAATTATCAAAATATCACTTTTACAGATACTGTTTTGCAAAATAGGAACAATATCAAACTACTTTTAATTTCCACAACTCTTTTGAACTGGGCTTTTCATTTTATTCCTAGAATATTGAATTGAGACTGCCTTCTACAGAAAACCAAGCTATTTTACATGGAACAATCTGCCTTTAAAGGCTGATATAATCTTTAGGTTCAACTCAACAAAAGTGAACACATGTGCCTATCTTTAAACACAAGTCAAATAATCTATTAAACATTCCCACTGCTGCCTTTCTATATTTATTTCACCTGATACTTACACAGATAATCAAATTGACATTTTGTTCCAATCACTGAAACTTAAAATGCATTTTGCTATTCATACATTAAAATCTCTGTTGACTGGGAGATCAGGTATATGAGATAATGTAAAGGAACAAGTGAAAGTAATGATTTCAAATCCAGTAAGGTCAATTTTAAAGGACAGAAGAGCAGTTCAAGCTAAGCAGCTTTGGACCACAGTGTGTTTAGCTTCTCTATAAATCCGTTCTAGGCACGTATATCATCTCTATATAGTCTACATTTATTATTACCTTGTCTTTGTGGTGGCTTGACCCTGGCTGGATGCCAGGTACCCATCAAATCTTCTCTATCACTCCCTCCTCCACTCGACAGGGGAGATAAAAAAATATAATGAAAGGCTCATGAGTTAGGTCTGAGAGAGGGCACTCACCAAATAATGTTATGGGCAAAATTGACGTTAGTTAGGCAAATAAGTTGAATTTATTACCAATTAAAATTAGAGCAGGATAATGAAAAGTAAAACAAATCCTAAAAACACCTTCCCCACAGCCCTCCTTCCATCACGTGCCCAACCTTATTCCCAATGCTTTACCTTCTCACCTCCCTGCAAAGCACAGGGAGAGGGGGCATGGGGTTTACCATCAGTTCATCGCATGGTCTCTGAAGCTGCTTCCTCCTCAAGGAGAGGAGCCCTCCCCTGCTCCAGTGTGGGGTCCCTTATGGGAGACTGTCCTCCACAAACTTCTCCACCATGGGTCCATCCCATGGGCTGCAGTTGTCACAAACTGCTCCAGCACGGGTCCCTTTTATTCCACAGACTGCAGGTGGGTCTCTGATCTACAAGAACCTCCACAGGCTGCAGGGAGATAGCCTGCCTTGCCATGGTCTGCATCATGGGCACCAGGACAATCTCAGCTCCAGCCCCTGGAGCACCTTCCTCCTCTTTCCCCTCCTCCTGATCTTGATGTCAGCAGAGCTGTTTCTCTCACATATTCTCACTCCTCTCTTCTTTGGACACAGTTTCATCTGTGCAAAAGTGGGTTTTCTTCTTCTTCAATATTTTATCTCAGAGGCACTGATGGTCTCTGCCATGGCCAGCAGCAGGTCCATCCTGGACCCAGCTGGCATTGGCTCTGCTGGATATGGGGGAAGCTTCTGGCAGCTTCTCACAGAAGCCACCCCTGTAACCACCCACCACCACCAGAACCTTGCCATGCAAACCCAACACAGTCTTGTAATTCACCTATCAGACCTTACCCTCTGCTATTACTACTGGATCTGTACTGGCCTAAATTATATATTACCATCAATTATGTATATTATGACAAAATGTGACACCTTCTTTTGCTGTATGAATAGAATAAGGGTGAAGAACCAGTTCAGAGGAATTTAACATGTAATAAAAGCACAGTAATAAGATCTGATAGATGAATTACAAGGCTGTGTTGGCCAGCTTTCAAAATCTCACTAATTCAAAAGTTAGAATACTCCTTCAGCTGTTGATGGATATCAACAGCAGACAATCTGCTACACTACAATGGCACAATCTTTTACAGAGTATTAAAATTACAGAATTTAGACATACATATGATTGATTTCTTTTGGCCTTGCAAGTAGGACACCAAAGAGGAAATTATTCTAGTTATCTGGAGAACTAATCACTGCCAACAAAAATTCATTTGAACAAAAAAAAAATTCTGTTACAATATTTTAGTATGTGTTCAAAGTGTGTGGATATTTTGTAGATGGTTTTTAAAATATCAGATCACTTGTTAAAAATGCTATAAAAAGAAAAAGCAAATTGCTAATACAATCTTTTCAAACCAGCAAAAGGCTGATTCAAATTTTTGTTTCCTTTCTACTGTGAGCAGTTGGTCAGAAAAACCTCCCACCTTTCAGCAGTTTGTGTTGACAGAAACCATTGGTTTATAGTACTATTTAATGCAAAAAGAAAGTTTCTTCAGGATTTTTCTCTATTTGCTCAGAGCTAAAAATAGTGCCACTCTGCAGAGAACACTTTGTATTACCTATATTTTTAATTTTTTTTTTCTATAGAACATGGTAGGAAACAAAAAAATCACAATTTCATATACCACATATAATAGAAGATACTGTACAAGCAGAACACATGAGTTCATTGTGGCAGTGTTCCTGGTACCAAACACTTTTCTTTCTGAGTAGGCCTATTGAAGGCAATCTATAAAGTCAGGAAATTAAAATCCAGCTTTGTATTAATTCCTTACACCAGTAATTTATGAAAGTTAATTCCTTTATGTAGTCATCTTTCTCAAATTAATTGCNCAGTGACCCACTGCCACAAAATAAAAGACAATTTCACAAGGATATTAGTATTCTGGGATTTCAGAAAATTTAAATACTTAGCTTGATATGACATACTAGTGACTGAAAAATTATTTTCCATTAATATTTTCTTAAATTTCAACTCAAATTACAATTTAGCAACATTTGTTGTCTACACAAAAAAAATCTGCCTTGTGAAAACAAAAAAATCTGCATACAAATAAGGTCCTGTCCTTTCACTGTCATTGTATTTTGTGTTTTATAACATTTTAATTTATAAATATTCCTAAATAACTTGAAATATTTATCTCTTTTATAATGCAAGCTCTGTTCTGAATATGTCTGGTAGCACAAGTACCAACAGCATCTTTCTCCTGTTACCTGAGGTATAAATATTCATTGCATTTTGTAGACTTCATTAAAATTTATTGCCTGGAATAAATTGGATTGTCCAGAGTGCACACATTTAAATGGAGTATTTTTGATCCAAATTGAAGTCAGCAAGGATGTGTGTTGCAGTTATTCTGTGCAACCACAGAATAGCAAATATTAACAAATAAGGAAAGTGTTGTTAACAAGAGCAAAGAAGAGCAGAATGAAGATGCTGAAGTCAATTGCATCCACATTTTCAGTGGTGAGGCTCTGGAACACGTTTCCCAGGTAAACCATGGATGCTCCATCCCTGAAGGTGTTTAAGGCCAGGCTGGATAGGGCTCTGAGCAACCTGATCTAGTGGAAGGTGTCCTTTCCCATGGCAGGGGAGATTGGAACTAGATGACCTACAAGGTCCCTTTCCAGCCCAAACTAATCTGTGATTCTATGATTTTCTGAATCAAATAAGCAGGTGTTTTGTTGGTTGAGTTCAAATTACACACCTTTACTCCACCCATGCCAATTTTGTAATTTTAATTTTCTTTCTAGTTCAACTTTAAGGAATTTGAATTTGGCCATTAAATCTGTAAGCACTTTGAATACTACAAAGAAAGTTCCACAATATTAGTACCTTCTACTATGAAAGTAATTATAAACTAAATAAGTCACCTTAACCTTCCTGCCTTTGAGCTAAGTAAACTGGGAGTTTTCTACTGCGTAATTAAAGGTTGAGAGCTAGACCACAGATCAAACCTCTGATTCCACAATGTAAAGAGAAAACTCCCATACTGCATATAAATAATTTAATTTTTTTCCCTAATATAGCATTTGAATAGACAGTCCTTTGTGTTTGCTCTAGACTGCATCACGTAACTGGAACCAAGTCCTGACTGCAGACTGAAAATCAAACTGTTCAATAAATAATTGATCCTAAAGAAACCCTTATTTGAGAAACACTAAAGCCATTGAACAAAATGTCAATAAAATATATCAAAGTTAAGTGTCTTCTCATTCTTCTCATTTCTCAAACATACAATCCAAAGCACATGAATTTGATTTACAATTGAAATCATTACCTTTGTATGGCTATTATGATCTTGCTGCCAATCACTAGCACTGCTACCAAGCTCTTAAAAGATCTGTATTTGTGCATTTCTACCCTCCCAAATTTTATTTTAAGAAATTTAAATTTTAAGAAATGTAAATTTAGTAAGTAGCAATTGAATGCTGAAACTATCTCAAAGTTCATTTCAAGCTACAACGCATTTTCCAAATCTTTATTCAAGGAAAGTAACTATAACAGTCATTTTTTTTCCTCAGGCAATGAACTTTCAATTGCTTAGGCAAATATTTTCTGCAGAAAGCCCTTACCTAGCATCATGACTTGCATCCTTGCAACCAAGATGCTTTGAGTCATCTATGTAGATTCGCTTCTAGAAAAATCTGCAATATCCACTTCCTCAGCACCTGGCCTGTGGTCTCTGTAGAAAATCTTCCAGTTGCACTGTGACATTTTAAACATGTTAGAAGTCAACAGTAAGGGCAGGATGTGTTTGTTTTCTCCAAGATCTTAATTTTCTTTTATTTCTAACAGTACAATAAATGCAAATACAATGTTGATTATATTATGAAGCAAAGTTTATTTCACTGTGATGTTTTTAAATGAAGAATTAATTATCCCAAAGACAATAAGCAATACTGATATGAACATCAGTTTTTCTATCAGTGGTGGTCTTCTAAGCTATAGCCCAATTCAATCATGGTGAATTTCTTTCAGTGAATATTTGAAAATGGAAAACATCTGCTTGAGAAAGAAAGATCTACTAGCCGAAAATGTATATAGTTACTTGTGTGAATGTGTGAACATATATGGGGGCTTTGAGTGTATTATCATCATCTGTGCTGGTTAAACCACAATAATATCTGAAATCTAATCATCCAGTTAAGCAGTAGTTAAAATAGTTGCCTTACTTC
Organism: Pycnonotus jocosus; assembly: GCA_013400435.1. Taxonomy (NCBI): domain Eukaryota; kingdom Metazoa; phylum Chordata; class Aves; order Passeriformes; family Pycnonotidae; genus Pycnonotus; species Pycnonotus jocosus. Next base: position 468,419 of record VWYP01004209.1, on the reverse strand, counting down.
TTCTTCATTTGTTCATACTAATCAAGCTGCTAACAAAACAATAATGCTGTTAAAAAGTGTTCTATGTCACCAGCTGATTTATCTACATTATTGTTCCTTGAATGGTTAGAAAACAATTTAATCAATATAGAGTTTTCAGGGCTGTTGCAGTTTTAGAGGTAGTATAATTTTTCACAACTCTAGGTGGACTTCAAATGCTGCAATTATACTAGTAAAAATAGTTTGCTCAGCACAAGTCACAAGTAGGATCACTAATTTAGCTGCTCTGGCCTTACTGCTCCCTGTGGAAAGGCTGAGTAATTGTTAATGATTCTCTAGGAGCTAAGTTCACTTGCAAATATTCTACACCTTTCTAAAAATAAAACCATCTGAAAGGCATTATTACTCAATGCTTTAACCTTTGAAAGTTAAAACCATTAGAAGACACAGAAAAGTAGGAGAAATCATCTCACCTCATAGCCTCTGTCTTTGTCCCTCTCTTTCTGGAAAGGATAGGGGAAAGAGAAATGGCTTAATTGGAGTTTAATTTTTGGCTGATGTTAAACACCATTCAATTAGTGCCCAATATGGGGCATGAGAGGGTTGACAACAGTTTTGACATGAGCATTTGTGTATTAAAAAGAGAAGTCCTTGGTTACAGTATAGCTCAATCTGCTCATGTGGTGTGGTTCCTAACCCTGTAGATATTTCTGTATGTGCTCCCCCCGACTTTTCAGAGATTAAAAAAAAAAAAAAAAAAGGAGAGGAGATCAGGACTGGTTTGTTGCTGTACTGTGTGATATCAATTTATGACATAATAACAGCAAAGGCAATGAGGGTCATTTGGGATACGTGTTCAGTGTTTTCCTCCTGCCCTGGTCATGGGTTCTACCTCTGCGAATTCATTAATAATCTTACCTAGCCTGTGGGGAAAGCAGGAGAGGGTGGTTTTTCCAAATGTTTCACCTCCTTCTCCTCCTTAAGGTCTCCTACAACAGTGTTTGAGAATTTTTAATTCCCTCTGGATGTTAAGGAGAGCATGTTCCTGTTGCTATGTCTGTCTGCCAGGGTTCCTCAGCACAGTGTATAACATGTTTAGAGTCAGGACAGAAGTTTCTAGGAAAGTTGTCCAGATACCTGCCCCAGGGCAGTCATGAGGAGCATGGAATGTGGAAGAAAATTGGCCAGCTTTTGAAGGAGTATTCTGTTCTAGTGGTTTGGAACAAATTAACAAATACAGGCACCTTATAAGGTGGCAAAATATTTGACAGAAAATCCCTGTCGAAGTTCCAGGCAGGTGCAAAATTATGCAAGGTGCTGGTCCTGGCTACCTGGCTACATCTGCTTCTCAGATGCTGCTGGTCACAGGGCAGTGCCCTCAGGTGAAGGAGGAGGAAAGCAGATCAAGGCACTGTGGCTGCTCAAACTGCACTGAACCAACCCATGCCAGCAGCACTCACCCCTAGAGAGAGGAAGAAATCCAAGACCAAATCAGTTCATGCAGTGAGTTGTGAAGAGGCTGAACAACCAGAGAAAGAGACAAGGGCCAGAGATAACCACATGATCTGTATCCCTGAGTGAGCTGAGAGATAAGCAAAAATATTCCAGCCAGCGGAGAGGTGAGCCCCTACTGACCTGGGCGCTGCGGTGCTGGGATGTCGCAGCCAATGGTGTGACACGTTGGATGGAAATGAAGCCAGGTAATCCAGATCCCTGTCCCTGCATGCAGGCATTGACCAAGGTGAAAAGACCAGAAACTCCCAGATTCCTTATCCCAGTAAATGAAGATGAGTCTTGTGTGATGACTCAGCAGTTTTGTGCCACTTAATGTGGCATTTTAAAATAAATATGTGCCATGTAGATCTGCAGCCTGGGATTTCTTTTTGTTCATGATATTAATATTACTATATGGTAACCTGTGTATGATTAAAACAGTTTTGAGCCTTTCAGTGGCCAAGAAAAAAAAGTACTAAGGATTTTATGCTTCAGGCAGCATGGAATATGGAGAAATATTTATTAAAAACTACTCCTGAAAGCCATTTAATACAGAAAACAGGGAGTGTTTGTACATAATATGTTTCATTGAGCAAATATTTTGAGAAAGAAATTGATAGTTTACTGTCATCCATAGAGTATAAAAGCAAAATTTCATGTGGTAGATTGTTTATTAAACAGGTTTTTTTGTGAGTTTTCATACTCTGATTTTGTGGTGATAGCCTTCCTGATCTACAAGCAAGTGTTAAGAGACATCAGAATTACTTTTTTCAATATCCATTACTATCACTGTCTGATCACATAAGAAGTACTTGGCAACACGTTCCTTTAGAGTGTTGAAACACTAATTTTCCAAAAAAAATTTTTTAAAGCACATACTTTTTACATTGAAATTGTATTCTTTTTATGTGCTCCATCAGCATTGGAGGTATTCTAGATATAGTGGTTGCATAATATAGCAGTTTGGAAATAAAACTTCAGTGTTTCAAAATGAGAAAAAACCATAGCTTTCTAAGGTGTTTTGGTTGTCAATGATGCTGATAGACACAAACAAAGGGAAACTGCTCAATATTAACAATATTAAGCAATATCTATGTCTCCAATAATTCCCTTAGGAACAAATTACCAATGAGAATTTGATGTTAAAATTTTCTCAGAGAGGTGGTAAGGGCTTTGAGTCATGGATGAGACAAAAAAAAAATAGTATAGCCATTCACTATTCTTTGCCAGAAGTAGGACAATAGACAACTGTCAATTTTCATACATAACTTTTAGTCTTTGATTTATTTCTTTGTTATTTCTTTTTAAGGAAGAACTTAATACATTATAGTACTTTAAACTACTTAACCAAATGAAACAAATTGAGCTGGTGTTCATGGAAACACCCACCAATAATTTATTGCTGCAATATCTAAGCTATATTACTGTCGCTGCGTGCCTTCTTTTTGCCTGCCCGGGCTAGCTTGGCACACAGGCGGCACATGGGAGCGAGCTCGATCTTTGGGAGGATCTTACTCGCTCTTGTGGGTTCTTGGCCCCGTNTAAGGGGATTGACAAGGGGGTTTGAGGGAAGAACAGCTTTGATTGATGGGGAAACCAACTCAAAGGAGGGAAAATACATGGGGGGAAATAGGAATGAACCATAGGGAGAACTGGGGTACATAAAACTGTAAAGTAACAAAGAAATGGAATACAAAATTAGAACTTAGGTTGAAAAAGCACCACTACATATTACCAAAGAAGAGATTGTTCTCTTGTTCTCAGATTTGCTGGGAAATATGAGATATCTCTTCTTTTCTCCTTTTTCTTCTTACTTCTTTTATTTTTCTTTTTTCTTTCTTTTCTTTTTTTTAAATTTTCTTACCAGCACTGGTATCATCCAGCACAAGTTCTCTCCAGCTTTAAGGTATTGTAGGAAAATTTTGCATGTCTCTTAGTCACTGCTTCACAAATTAGGAAGTATATGCCCTTCTGGCATTTATCTTGAGGCAGAAAATAGTCATGAGACACTGGTAGAAGTGACACAGAGTGCTACTTCTGCATTGTTTCCTGGTTGTATTTTATGACCTCACCTAATTTTCTTCCCCCTCAGTTGGGCCTGTTCAACCTCAAGGAGAGCTGACTGAGATGGGATCTCACTAATGCATATAAATATGTAAAGTGTGTGTTACAGGAAGATGGATCCAGGCCCTGCTCAGTGATGCCAACCATTTGGACATTAGTCAAAAGGCAGAAACTGAGTCACAGAAAGTTCCACCTGAACATGAGGAAGAATTTCTTTACTGAGCACTGGAACAGATTGTCCAGAGAGGTTGTGGAGTCTCCCTCACTGGAGATATTAAAAAGCTGTCTGGATCAATCTTGTGTTGTGTGGTCTAGGCTGACCCTGCCTGAGCAGGGAGGCTGGAGCAGATGAGCCATTGTTATCCTGTCCCACCTGACCCATTATGTGATTCTGAGATTCTGTGAATATAGAAAAGGTGGAAATACCTTACATAATGAATATTTAGAGGTCACTATTAGTACTATGGAGAATGACAGCTGCACTGGGTTACATCTGTGTTAAGAATCGAATATAAGTGTAGACAACAAAGGTTTTTACAAGTCAGCTAGTTTAGTTTTTGTGCTGTCTACAACAATGGTGAAATAATTACTTGTCGTGTGATAGAGCATACTCTCATGAATAGCTTTGCATGATGCTAATTTGACAGACTCTATAGTATATTATAGATCTTGTTTTAACCACATGATGATGTCAGTCTATTCACTCCTTGAGACCTTATACTTGATGTGTTCTTGTAGGAGTTAAACCTGGGATTTCCATAGGCAGGAGTAGAATAGTAGGTTCTTTTTAAAATCTGCAATGGAATCCATGACTTCGGGTCATTATTGTAGCCTCTTGAAGTAGATAGAAGGGAACAATAATTAATTACACTGTTTTATATACCTTCATCACAAACTTCACTGGCACTGAGAATACTGAAAATGGTGTCATGAAAATATTAAAAATAGAATATAAAATTGTAGAAATGTAGATAATGGTTTACAGTTCTTCACAATCTTTACAAGTCAGGAATAAAGAATATGAGATAAAAAATATCCAATTTATATTTTAATTAGGTTTTTTACATTCCATAAATTATATATGTAGCTTTTCTCCTAAACTAACAGTGAAATTCACTGTAGTAGGAAACAATAAGAGTGTTGTGTTTAATTTTTACCTGAATTCTTATTCTCAGCCAAGATTTAGGCAGGATACATTTTGAATAACAATGATTTTATAGAGTCATAAAGCAAAAAATGTCATGAAGGGGACTTATTTGTCTTATCTCAGTGTAATATTGAAGTAATATTGTTTCTTTATACAGTTTTGCCATAATAGCCATAAAGTTCTTTATGACAATGTTTAAGCCATTAACCATAACATTTCTGTCTCTCAAAGTTGTGGGACATATAAAAGAAATCTTGTTTCACCATTAGATTCAAACACTAGTCCAAATGCAGATAAGCTATCTTCATGCTTACATGCCTGCGTAAATCAGAACTAATAAAAGATGGTGAATTGTCTGGCATTGTGTTCAATAACACTTTAATTACCATTCCTAACTATCATCATGTTTGTTGAAATTTAGAAGTTAGTTGATGTGACCTAAATTAAAAAGAAAACATTCAATGTGCAAAGCTCCTGAGTGAAAGTCAATGGCTTATTAGTATCCTTTACAATTGCAGAGTAGTCCAAAACCTTCACTGCTGATAATGAATTGAGGATAATACACAGCAGAATGTGTATTATTAATGGTTATCTATGTATGAATAGAAACTCAGCCAGATTTGTCTGAAAGTATACTTCAAGGACTGTTCCTTAATGTACATCTGAGGAACAAGTTTGTGAAGATGAACGTGATATTTATTATTCATTTAAGAACTGACTGTAGGGAAAAACTTATTCCTTTTGAGTATATTTAACCTTGTATAATGGTAGTATAGATCCTTCAAAATCTCAAAGACTGCCCTCATGACCAAAAGCACTCAGACAGCAAGCTGCCCTAAAATTTTCAGTTATGTCAGCTGTGGAAATTATCTCTAAGTTCTTGTACTCTGAGGAATCACCTTGGGATTTCAAAGGAATGAGAACTTTTGCCTAGTTGAACATATTCACATTTGGGAACAGTAAAGTGATAATTTTTGCTGCTGCTATCAAATTATTCAGACTAATCATTTTTAACATGAAAGAGAAAGGTTGCACTGATAAGACTTAATGACTGACAAATGACAGATGGCATGATAACAAAGGAACACTGCTTCCCAGAGGTGCAGACATTTTGTGGTAGTTTTGTTTGGTCAAATGTACTTACAATTTAAACTTCCACCTCTTAATTCAGTTTCCTATTTCCTGTCAAAGGTGTTGTCCATGCTATCCTAAAGCAGCTCTTGAAAATTCACATTTTTCTCTGCTGAAAACAAACAAAAAAACCCCATTAGAATAAAACTCTGAACCTCAAGACTTGTTTAGAAAGTGTCAAACTACATTACTAACATTTTCTACCATCCTCTTGGGCCAGATACACTGGAGGTAACTGATGCATATAGCTACACTGCAATACAAACACATTACACTATGAACCCTTTAAACTCATTCTATCTAAAAAAAAGCTTTTCACTGAATACTTTCATTTTTAATTTTAATAAAGTGGTTTGCATTGTACTGAAAACTTTCCTTACTGTCATACTAAGTTTAGTTATGGAAAGTATCAATGCCCTTTCCCCACCTATTAAAGCATTAAAGAAGTTTACTTTATTTCAGGAATTGCTATAGATCAGTAATGTGTTTCTCTGGGAAACAGACAATCACAAAGTCTCAACATCAGGTTTCTTTTTTTTCCTACATGTCCAGTGCACATTCTCTACCTATGCAACACACTTGTTAATGAAAACTGACTGTAGGTGTAACAGACCAATTATCATGAAAAGTTTTCCAAATTCAGAGACTTTTCACAGGTCTATAATCTTTGTAGTCACCGGTATCAGGCTGTTTCTTCAAAATATGAGCAAAATACAGGACAATACATTGCATGTGGTGACTCAATTGCTATTAACAGGACTCAGGACAAGCCTTGTGTCAGGTCTTTTACAGCTGCCTGCCTATCAGCTAGCCTCTGTTCTCAAAAGCTGGTGATATCTCTGGCTGGAAAGAGGAACATCTACACCTCTGCAGGCATGAAAAAAAATCAGTAATGACTGGATAAGCACCACAAATCGCCAACACCTACAGTTCTGACCCCTGTTATTTTGCTGGATTGATTTGATTTGATTTTTCCACTCTTCCAGGTAAGAAAATGGATATTTAAACAATTATAAAGCACTATATATACATTAATTATTGGAGAAATTAAACTGATAACAGCTACCAGCAGAGAAAAAAGGAGATGTAGACAAAAAAAGGTAGTTAAAAAATTCAAGTGTGTGTTCCTGATGAGTGCTGAAAGGGAGAAGGAAAAAAATATGTCTGACAAAGAATGAAAAGGAAAGAACAAAAAAAATTATCATAAAGCATAAATACAGAAACAATGGGAGAGAAGAGAAATGCACAAAGGGGTAAAAGAAAGTCAGAGATTAGAAAATTTTAATTTCTAATTCAGTTGTCACAAGCAATTGTAGATACTAGAAGTTTAAAAGACTCAAAAAAACCAAAGATTGCATCCGTGGAAGAAAAAATAACTTTAAGGACTACTAGATATAAAGGATAAATTCCTGGCTTTTGAATGTCTGAGCTGTAAAACACTGGAGAAATGCAGGAGAATTTTCTGGGCAGCTGCTAGTTGCAATTACTATATTCTTATCCTTTCTCCATGCTCCTCTGGCTATGCACTAAGCAAGTAAGCAATGAAACCACTGCCACTATTCCAGACAATTAATTAATCCTAAAGATAACAGAAATAGCTGAACATTCTTAATAGTACGGAGATCAGCTCCTAATCAGCAGCAATATTATAACATACAGCAGACAATTATAACGTACTGTGGTCACTAAGATGCAACAAATCTTACAGAGATTCAGTTTATAGATTTTTGTCACAAGTTCTGTCATGCAGCTGATTTAAATATTTCTTATAAAAATTTTTCAATATTTCCATTAAAAACTGTTGATTTAACAATATCTAAATATTTCAGGTAGAAATAACTGATTTTGTGAACATTTCTACTACATTTATCCAAATTATTTGGTTTAGCAAGTTTGAAATCTATTTTTTGAAATCTCTATTGTTTGACTTTTATTATGTAATTTTTACAAGAAATAAAAATGTTCGGATTTCACCATGAGAAGTAGATTTAATGTGAAGCAAAGAAGCTACAAGAACCCCCATGTTAGTAACTCATCACCTTCACTCCTGGCATTATATTAGCATTTTACCCAACATTGTATTCACTAGTAGTCAACATAGAAATGAAATTATTAGGTTTTGCAGATAATAAATTACAAACCCTTTTCAGATTTTATTTTGCTATAATTAAATACATAGTTTTTTTTTTCTCCCATAGGATACTTCTCCTTCTGTTTTTTGGACAGGGCAGAAGAGAATTTGAGCTGCATGCCTGTTCAGTCTACAGTGGGGAAGAAAATTCTGGGTGAAAAAAACCCAAATAGGTAAAGACTTAAGGCTTATCAATACCCTAAATCAAGCAAGCAACTGCAGCTCTGGAAATCTCAGAAGCCAATGCTTTATTCTGAAGTCAAGCCCAACCATATATCCCTCTATAACTGCCATGGGCATAAGAAGATAAAGCTTCAGTTCATATGAAAGCCTAAATTCATATCAGATAGAACTAAGGATAATATTATGCAGTATTTGAATATCCAAGATGGAAATTTGAGCCCCTATTTTTCTATATTTTCTTTTCAGCAATGCAGAGCTTCATAAATTATCTTTCAAGAAGAATACATCATTTAGCTCATATTTAATTCTGTCATCTTGAAATTCATGTCCTGAAAAGGAATGCTGTAATGCAACAGATCTGCCTGAAATATGTTATGGACCGTGTTTTATTCAATATTACCTCTGATGGTAGGTAAGATGCTAACACAGCATTCTGCAAATGATTTGTACATTGGGAAAATGGAAAAACAAATCCACTGAGATTCCCATAATTAAACAGAAGAGGGAAGTAGAGAGCCAATGTCACTACAGTTCCAGCCACTGGACTTCATCAGGGCTATTTTCAGATTACACTATTGAGTCAAAATATCTGGAAATTAATGACAGTATCTGTGCAAGAAAGGATTCACCCAAATAATACTGAAGTGAATTTGAATGAGCTAGGTGAGAGGAAAGAATGGAAAAAATATTTTAAAAAGTCATAGCAGTTTCCCCTGCTTATCCATCAGATATCTGAAAGAACAGCTAATTAGGAATGATTTTGTGTTTACAGCAGGATTGTGATTGCCATCAAGAAGCTGAAGGCATTCAGCAAGTGTTAATCTAGAAGCTAAGATCGATACTATCTAGAATTTGATGAGAATCCTAGAACAGAATCTCTAGGGGTTTTATGAAGATGAACTTTTGAGAATTCATCACCCCATGATCAATGTGGAGGAGAAATGGTTTGGTGTGACCATCTGTCACAAGTGTGCCAGAAACAGCATAACTACATCATCGCTGCTGGTTCCTCTCTGATCATGTTTTCAATCTTGAGTATAACAGGAGAATCAGAGCAGCAATGGGTGAGAAAGACAATCACCATTTCAGCATGATGGGCATTGCATTAAACTGTCTGATAGTTATCTAGTTTTGAAAAATGTCTATGAACTATTTAGTCTACCAACACATGTGGTTCTCTGAGTACTGTACGCTTAATATGGAAACAGCAATGAAACAAAGTGCCTCTTTGAATAAAAGAATGGTAGTTGAAATCTAATGGTAACAGTTCTAAGGCTGCTCCTGACAGACACCAGATTGCAGAAACTGCACAGGATAATGTACCTTTGCCTTCTGTTAGGGATGTCCAAGTCACAGAACATGTTTTTAAAACAGAAAGCAGACAACAGTTTATAAAAGTGTTTTAGGGTAAGTTTTTGGGTTCTTGCCAGAAACCTTGCTTTGTTATTAAAGCCTGCCAAATTGCAAAAATTATTTTTCCCAGATATTTTCAAACTCTGTAGTTGTTTTTCACTTAATTATCTTCAGTTACTTTTCTGCGGTGTGGAAATAAACTTGAAATTCCATTTCATTAATGTTTTAGGATTAAATGATTATTCATAATTTTTGACCCACTGTATGGACAGTACACTTTTTCCACCATTTTACTGAACTTCACAGCATGAAAAGATGTAGACTGTGGAAACAGAGCTGTCAGCCTAATTTGAGAAACAGCAACAGCAGCAGAAAAATAACAAAGCCAGCTAACCTTTTAGTCTGAGGAGTGAAACTACAGCAGCAGCAAATGCTGCAGTTTCACTCTTTGCTGTGAAGGAATGCTTGCAGTTCCCAGCTGTGAGGGAACATTTCTTGTGTGTTGCTTTCTTGACTCTTTCCTGGAAGTGATTTTTTATGCAGGGGGGTTATTCCTTACTTGATTTACAAAGAAAATAAAGTCAATAAAACTGAACCAGCAGCCTGAAAATATACTACTAGGTTTCCAAACAAGAATCTTATTTAATCACTTCTCCACATCCACACTGACTTTGTAATTTAATGTGTAGATTTTGGAATTTCTGCCTTCAGTTCTTCCTGCTTCTCTTGAAATTATCCTTCTCATTTTTGGATCACAGTCACTCTTAATGAAGTTCCACTGCCAGTACAAGAGCAAGGGAGGGAATATTAAATTTCACTGTTCTGTTATTGCACAGGGTTGAGAATTTTCTGGGTCTTAAAGGTGTAGAAAAAGATGTGGTGTTTTCATGCCCAGCCTGAGCACGAAACAAGGTCTGCAGTACACTGTTACAAGGTCCCTCACAAAAAATGGTTGCATGTTTTTATTTTGTTTTCCAATGGGAACTAAATACATTTATCTTTAACTTTTGTCTTGATGATAAAGAACCCATATTGTTCTCATTTTGTATATTCTTCTCTTAAGCCTCTTGCATAATACACACAAATATGAATGCATGTATCCACTACAAAATTTTCTGTTGAGCTCCTCTCCAACAAAAAATGATGAACTGGCCAACAATGATGAACTGGTGTAACAATACTGCTGTCACAATGAGTACAAAATCTGTATCCTTTAAAGAGCCTGAATTTGTAAAGAGAAGAATGCATATTATTAAACCAACTAATGAACATGGAAAACAACAGACACTTCAGAACATGTAAGTATCCTACAGGTCCCTGCAAAACTTCTTCCTATAAAGGGCTTCTCTTCCTAAAACTATACCTAAATTATATCCTCCAGCCTAATACAATATTTCCACTGATGGTGTATTTTAATTTGGGGACAATATGGTATCTAGATCAACTTATCAGTCTGTAACTCCTTTCTCAGGAATATTTTCTTCCTTTCAGCCTAGATAACCTCCAGACTCATAAAATATTCATTTTTCCACACTACTCTCATGTCTTACAGTCCTGTCACGGATGATCAAAATTACAGCAGTATTTCCATTCCTGTGACAAGATTAAATTCTGGAATATTCAAACTTACTTAAGCAGCAAATTGTTATGTACCAAATTTGGCAGGTTAACCTCACTCAAAAATGGTCCTCAAAGAGTAATCTGCAAAAAAATTGCAAACACAAACACGAATGTTGTGATGGTCAGAAAAGAAGCATATGTACTGGTGTATGCTCAGGGTTCAGAAACTGCAGTCAGCTATATCATCTTGTAGATAATGGGCACTTTGGGCAAGGCAAGCCATGATCAAAGGGGCTCCAACTCTGCCAGAGGCTCCATCCCTGTGGTTCCAAGCCACGGGGCAGCCCTGGTCCCAGGAGGCAAAGGCAGCACCTCCAGCCCCACAAAGGATGGGACCACACCAAGCAAAGCCGGCCGGATCAGCTCCCTGCCTGCAGGGAAGCACGACAGAAATGGCTCTGCAAAGGAGCCTTCTGGCATCTAGTTTGGTCCCTTGTCCTCTGGAACTAGCAAAATTGCATTTGAAAATCAGGTTTGGTTTCAGACTTTTCCCTTTTTAGATAAAAAGACATCCATCTCTCTTCCTCGATGAATCTAAAATAAATAGTTAATATTGACTGGAAAGAGGCAAAATTTATTTCCCTGGTCAAAAAAATTGTGCAAAGCATTTATGCCGGGCTGGCAATTTCAGCAAAATTATAGGTTTTCTGGAGATGTATATAAATATTGACATTCCTGTCTCAATTTCCACTTCAAAACTATAAGAAATAATATTCTGGTCTTTACAGAAGACTTAATATTTTTTATATTGTCTTTTTTCTCTCCTGCGGAGGATTTTGATGCATTTTCTAGAAGAATTTTTCACCAAAGTTGGAGGTTTTTGTTGACCTCTCCCTGAGGAAGACTTGGTCCCACATGCTCAAATCTCCTGTTCTGTAGCCAGAGTGACTTCGCTGATGCTAAGCAGCTGGGGTATTTTCCCTTGAGGGAAAAATGTCTTTGTCTTTAAGTACAAAAATGTCAGTTTTCCATACACTTCTGTGTCCTATATATTATCCCAGCAGAGGTACAGTCCACACGATTAAACTCTGTAACATCAGGCTACATTTTCCTCTTGTGGCCTGTGCTGTTCATTTATCAGGAGAAAAAGTATTGATGATAATTCTGTTTTCATTTACTTAGCTGTCTTCTATTAACCAGTTTCATACTCTGTTCTTTTACCATCTGATACCTGTTCTGAGTGATGCTGCAAATTTTAATCTTCTGAACCTTGGAGTAAATATAATTGATAAAAGCAAAAGCTTACAGGTGCTTTTAAACTTAATTGTAGGTATTTGAGAAGGAAAAAAAAAAAGGAAAAAAAAAAAAAAGGCAAATCTAGCCAAGAACTTTCTTTTATAAGCATATGTCACTCATTCTGTGAGCAGACCAGAATATTCACAAAACATATTTTCTCAGGAGTTACTTTTAGAAATTACTCCTGTCAGACAGAAAGAAATCAAAGTTCATGCATTTAAAGTATATGTTCACTATAATCAACACCATAAATGTTGGTCCACAGTTTGAAAGAACAGGCTTCTAGAAATAGGTAAAATCTTTTGTAAGATAGTAACCTTGTTTAGTATCAAATGTCAAAAGATCTCCATAATTTACTTTAGACTACTACAGGATACAAGAATGAATTAAAAATAACAGTCCATCTCAACTGCATAATTAATTATCCACAAACCAATAACTAATGGGACAAAATTACTTTTAATTTTTTATTTTAGCTGAAGTTCATGAAGAAAATAAAAATTATGCTACTACTATCCACAGAGTATTGAATATACTTCTCTTTTTAAAGACTTATTTTTCATAGGTTTGTATCTATATAGGATGTGATCTTGACCTATGTGAGGCTTTTAGAACATCTAAAAATCCTTGTGATTTTAAAAAAGTTTTAATAAAATGGCAACACATTGTCAAGCACACAGGAACATACAGAGAATCAAACCATGAAAGCCTTCATCCTGCAAATGTTCTTAAACATCAGTTTCACTTTCAATTTTCAGACATATGGACTTGGTGCCTGTTTCTTTTTCACATTCAATGTGTCTGTTGTAAGACAGGAATCTTTCACTTTCTGAATCTTACACTTTCATCTCCTGTGAGTGCAACACTAAGGGGAGATAAAAAGAACAGAAGAGGGTAATATTTATCAACACCTGAATGTTTTCTTCAAGTTAGTAGGCAGATCATGGTTTTTCAAACACTTATACTTAACATGAACATGCTTCAAGAGAAATCTTGCCTGTTTTCCATCTTCAAAAGTCTCAGTGAAATATAAACCAAGGTTGATTCAAAATCTGGTGATTTTTTGCTTCCAGAATGTCCATATGGTGCAAATTCTATATTCTGTGTCTCCATACTTGGGAAACTATATTCTGCAAATTATTAGCAGTTCTAAGGGTAAAAGAACAATTTGTGTTTCAAATCAATTTGCAGTAGAAGGACCTGTAGCTTCACACAATTTTATTATTTAAAAGATCTGTGAAACACTTCTCATAAAGTCAACCTTGCATGCTGCAAATGTTTAAATATCAAATTTATTTTTCACGATGTGCCGTAAATCCCCAGTGAAATTCCATGGTTAGAACTTTGACCACCTTAGACTTTTTGATAATTGCTAGATATCATTTCAAATAATTTACAAAATCACTTTGTTAGTTTAAGTTTTACACAAAAATTCAATACCACTCTCCCCAAACATCCTGTCAAGTAAGAAGTAAGGAAAAGTAAGCCTACGGAGTAGGAGAGACAGTGAAGAAAATATGAGAGACTTGCGATTTTGCTGGTGTCTGGAGCTATACTTTGGTGCAAGAAGTGGAGAAAGTGTTCTGAGAGACAGATATTATAGGCATTTAAGTTTTTACCTTTCTGTGAGTCTTTTTCAGCTCTGAGGTGAGGCAAAATTCTCTTTCACTTTGAAGTGTTTTGTAGTTCAAAACCAAAAATCTGGGAAATTTATCCTCAGGATCCGTAGACAAGAACAAGCACGATGGCAGCCTTAGTGTTTAAACAGCTAAATCTTTAAATGTCACTTTAGACATCTTCTGAGCACTGCCTTTTCATTGTTTTTCCTTAGAAACACCACAGAGAAGTCACAGTCCTGTTTTGCTTGCAGTGCATGAAAACCTGCCAAAGTGACAGGCCCCACAAGAGAAATCTACTGTCCTCAAAGTGGCCTCAAGCCTGCAGTCACTCGTGTTCAAGGACCAGATCCTTATCTGATCAAATCAACTTAATGCTTCCACAGTAAATGCATTATTTTTACTTATATCAGAATGCATTATTTTTATTTATATCTTTATTTCTGTGGATGAAGAAAACTAGAGAACAGTGTGAGAAAAGTAGAATTTGAGGAATTGCAAATGTGGTTACAGATTTCCTTGCAGCGGAGTCTCTTAGGGATTTGCAAGGCATCTTTGAATATAGTATTTTGAAAAAGTGAGAGAGGAAATCAGTTGGAGACACTAAACATAACTTTGCTTTATTCTTTAGCAGAAAAATACAGACCGGATCTCTTTCTGAAGATCTTACATTGAGAAGCTGCATTGTTAGCAAAAGCCCCACACTCAGCAGCAGTAAGCTGTAAGCAGCAATTCAGACAACAGATTTTCTTTCCATTCCTTGTACATTTCCTTTAGCGGAGATTTATCTAAAAGCCCTTTTTGGACACTGTCCCGGAGCAGAGGCTTCCTAATTCTTTTTGAAAATAGTACCAATGGCTTCATTACACATTTCATATATTAAATACATTCAGCATTCCACATAAGTTTTGATGGTGATAAGTGAAACTAATGACCACAAATGAATTCATTTCACTTGATTGCAGAAGTGAATTTTAGAGATTGAAAACACTAATGTCTTACTTCAATGAGCTTTTAAAGGCATAGAACATAATGGCTTTCCTGTGAATTGCTTTTAGTATGTTGCTGAATATTAAAATAATTTTATTGGATAATAATTTGTCTCTACTATCAAGAACAGTGATCCAGACTGGAAATGTTTCTATTTAACATAATAGATTTTCTACACTAATACTTTCTTCAAAAGTCATCACCAAAAGAGTGGTGTTTCTCACACTAGACAACCTCTAGTACATAACTGAACCAAACTTGCAGGAAATAAAGCATAATTTTCTTGTGAGTCAATAAAAAGGATTAACTGGTGCAGATTAAATTGTTTCTTTTAGGGACCCACTGTGCAGGGGAAAAAAAATTAAATTACTTTTTAAATTACTCTTACTTCCTCAGGCTGTTTCCTAGTGAGTTACCAGACCTACAGTTAGACATCACATCAGGGAACACCCAGTTTCTCAGTAGCTGCTACGTCTGCTTTTACAGACAAGACTGCAACATTTTAGATATTAAANAGTTAGACATCACATCAGGGAACACCCAGTTTCTCAGTAGCTGCTACGTTTTACAGACAAGAATGCAACATTTTAGATATTAAAGTGCTGCAGTTGGGCCACAAAGATGCTTGTATACTGAAGCAGTTCATATAGAATTCTGTATTCAGTCTCTCAATTTCATAAGATATATGAAGCAATAGTATTAGTTAAATCAGGATAGTTAGTTAAATTAGTTGAATAAGCAGTGAAATAAGTATTTTAGAAGGAATCAAAGATGTCTTTTGAACTTTGATGAAACCTTTATCGTCCTATTGAGTTTTATTACTTGAAGCTCCTCCTGGCCAGCTGTGACACTTACCAGATTGTCATGCAGCAATTTCTTCAAGCACGTGAGAGCTTGTGATTAGACTTCAGTTATGTGTGTAAAAGTGTGAGCAACAGCTTCTAGACCTCTCATCCTGTCTGTGTCTACTAATCCCTCCCCTCTCCATGTTCAGAGTGAAGCTGTACCTGTAAAGATGGTGGGTGGAATGTGGCTGTCCCCAGAGCCCAGCCTGCCACGGCGGGACCCCAGTGTAACCCCTGCAGAACACAGCCCGGTGCCTGCAGCTGCTGGTCACATCCCTAAGCACTCTGCTTTTCCTTTGATCTTTTACTCACAAGGTGTTTATTGCTTCATCTCTAGACAATTGCTTCAGACAATTCAATGTCTCTATGAGGCTTGGAGGAGAGTGGATCATGCAGCATACTTCCAACAGGCTGAAAAAAAGGTTTCCTTGATTGCTTTTTGTAGGTATATTCCTTGCCTTACTAAAATTATGCAAATAAACAGTATTTTTGTTAATGAACAAGATAGATCTTTAATTTCATTATCTGCTTGCAGACTTATAGTCTATCTTTAGTTCAATTTTCACACAAAAGAAGTTTTTCATAACAGCAATTAATTAATATTTGTCTTTTTGGAAATAAATGTGAAAACATTTTTTATCCCACTGTATAGTGGAGCACAGAAGTGACATGAAGTCACTTGGCTGGTGTCATACAGCAGGTATGTCCAGTCCTATCTTTTGCAACACGCTTTCCTATGCCAAGTACAAAAGAAAGACAAATCCGCCTGCTTTATTACTAGACAAATGCATTTTCTCTAGACATGTAAATGTAATTTTTCTTCTTCATTTCTTATTCTGAAAAGAAAATCAATTCATCCCTTATTGGTCATAGATATATGCAGTTAATAAAATGCTTTCTAAAAACTAAGAACACATATTTTAATAATTAATTTCAAATATAATCTCATGCAAATTTTTTTGCATGCACCAACCACAGTTCCAAGCTATCTGATCAAGCAGCAAATAAACATTTTCCTCTGGTATCTCAGATCAGCTTTAGTACTCCATGCCTACAGAAAAATTCTTTCTCAAGAATTGTCTGTGCTCAGAAACCAAAACAGAATATAATTTTCTTTGATTCAGCTTCCTCTTCAAGCAATTTCTGCACAGCACTGTACCTAGTTCTCTAAAATAAAACATTTATTTTTGCATGGAGGACAAATGCATCAAAAATATGTGCAGTAACACCACGAGCAAATCATCACCATAATATACATATGCATAAATCTAGCTTTCCATTGTACATGTCTACAAAATAAATTCTCTGTGGAAATCTACAGTGATGCAAATTTCAGGATAATAATCTTTGAATTTGTATTTTTAGTTCTAACTGGAATTTATTAATCAATGTATTTAGTGTGTCAATAAATACTGTAGGGAAAATTTTAATGTAGTTGCGCAACAACATGGAGATTTATTTCTAATGCTCTGGTGCATTTGTTCAAAGCAGCTTTTGTAAGGAGCTGTGATGAGTCAGATGGTGTCCACAAGCAGAACAGTTAGAAAAGTTGAAAACTATGTTCAACTGGTTTTAACATGGTGAATTAACTTTGGCTAAAGGCCAAACTCGCACTTGGCTGCTCACTCCCTCCTCCTACTCAGCAGGATGAGGAGAAAATAGGATGAGAAAGAGTGTAAGGACATAAAGGCATGGATATCACTTGCCAACAACTGACATGGCAAAAATTAATTTTATTTATTGCCCACTAGAATAGATTCAAATAATAAGAAGCAAAGACAAATATTAAAATACAGTGTTTCTCCCACTTGTCTATGTTCAACTTCACACCTTCACTCTGCATATGAGCTTTGGAAAAGTACCACTCTACTACTGATACAGTCTAACTCCTGGCCCTGCACAGAACCTGAAGAAGCACACCATGTGCCTGAAAACATTGTCCCAAGACTTCTTGAACCTCATTTCTCTCTGTGATAGGTTATGCTATAAGATAATCAGTACTCTCATCTAAGGAAGATATCTATTTTTCCTCCCATTCCACGCTGATGTTTTCCCAGATTTCATCAAACTTTAAACAATTTCTTAAATTAAAGTGAACTTTGAAATTCAAGTGCATAACTGTAACTGCATAAATGGGCACCATTTGTAGCACTGTAAATAGAACTACCAAGAAAGCAGAATTATTGAACCACAGACAGATGGTATCTGAAATTCTGTATTCATTGTGCTGGTTTCCAGCAATTTTATATTTTTTCCGAGATATTATAACAGCTAAATGTTAATAAAATGGCAATTTTGCGATTTGCTTTGACATCTACATTACCTAGTGGGTTTTGGATTTTTTAACTCTCTAGGACTTACCATCTGTGCTATTTTGGAGCTTCAGGTTTCATGGCATAAAATGTAAGGATCTTGTCCTCATTAATTCAGGGAAAAACTTTGGAGTACAATCGATAAAAGGTAAACTTTAAAAAATAAACAAAGATAGAACCCCATCTGGAACCCAAATTGATTTGTAAGACAATTTAGAAGTTTTAGAAAGCTTTGAGGGCTGGCAATGCTAGATGCAAGCTTCCACAGTACAGCTGTTTTATCTTTTTTAAAATATTTGGGGGTGTGTTGTTTTTTGGGGTTTTTTGAGGGTTTTTTGTTTGTTTTTTGGGGGGAGAAATTATGATTTCATCTGATTTAAGGCATATTACATAGAAAAGAGCACTTCTGAAACTTGAATAATTCAAGAGTCTAAAAAATAACTCTCTGAAATAATGATGCTGACAGAGCAGAAGTTGAGAAGGTTGAAGGCTTGAAAAGAGGAGTAAGAGATTTATCTCTGGAACAGTTATTCTTTGAGGAGGTTCAGCAGGTAATGTCAGAAAGAAAAGAAATATTTTTTCCAAAGATGGAAACAAGACCCCTAGAATTCCAAAGAAATTGGGTTTTACTGCAAAATAGGGCAAATTATGCATCATATATTTTCTCTGAGTCTTATTGTATATCAAAACACGTGCTATATATGTAATTGCAATATATCAATAATCTTTAATCCATTTGGTGATTTTTATAATTCATAAGATTTTTTACCAAAATATTGCTGAAAATGTAGATAAGAGTAGAGTCAAAGCACTAGTTAAATTTTATATCACATTTACTTAAGAGTTGGCTAAGTTGTTCAATAAGCACTTTCAGCAAACATAAGCTGGCACAGATACTGGAAAAAGCGTTCCTTACCACCACTAAAAACATGCTCCTGTTCTCATTCCTCCAATCCTTATACCAGCACAAATGATTGGGTGTGCCTGTACAGTGCACAGCAAGAGAGCTGCACAGATAAAAATGGGAAGAAGAAGAGGCAAAGGAATCATTTTCTGTCAGATCAGATCCTGCATCCAATTCACTGCTTTGACACATGAACAAATTTTGGACACAGCTGAGCCTTGAGAGCAGGGAGCATACAGGTAAGGAGTGAGAAGGACTTTTCTGGTGGAAGTGGTGACCTGTAATTGCTGAAATGGCTGCTGAGAAATTCCCATGTGAGAAGTGGCAGAATCAGATTGTGGCATAAGCTTACTGTGCTGGTTCAAACATTTTCTGAAATGCCAGGTTGAGATTTTATTAGCAGCATTTATTTGTTGCAGGATTATATTGGCAAGTAAATCAGTCAAATATGCAGTAGAGATCAGAATGAATAACCTACAATAATCTTACTTTTCTCTTACAGTTAGATTTCTTTCTGCTATGCTACAGGTTTCTTTCTTTTACTTTAGCCTGGATTCCATGCTTTTCATCTATTCAATGATACTCCCACCTTAGGATCCACACCTGGTCATACAGAGAAAGGAGTAAGTGAGGTGTTATCTTAGGCCATTTACACAGAGATGTGGGTTAATCTAGACTCATTATAGTTCATTCTGCTATATGAGGATTGCTCTTTGCTGTGGGCCTTCTCGGAGCTGAAGTACTTCTTTAAGTCTGTTTTTTGCTACTGATAGAATGGCTGAGACTTTTCAGGAGAATTTAAAAGAGGATTCCAAATAAAATCTTGGCTTCAGTTTCCCATTTTTAAGAAGTCACAGAGGACATACTATTCTGCTTTTTATAGAGGCTGTGTTTTAAGAGATATAAAGCCATTTTCAAAATTCTTGAAAATATACAACTCTTCCCTATTGTTGGAGCTTCCTTTCAATATTTTTCAGGCTTAGGCTAAAAACAGAACTACCTTCTATCTGAAGCACGAGGCCTTCTCATATAAAATAATGTCCATAAACGTATTTAGAGGTAAAGATGCCTTTAAGAAGAGTGGTGAACTTTTCCCTGTACAGCTTGTTCTCTGATAATGTATGAAGCTGAGAGAGATAATTGTATCTGCTCCTTTTGGCAGTAAAGCACCATATTTTAATACTGTCATATTTCAAGTCTATCATGCCTATAATTGAGTATGCACAGTATGTAAGGCTGCAAGAGAGGAGGTGAGGAGTGGTTTTGCATCCTTTCCTGTAACATCCACACAAGGACAGCTGTGGCTTGGCCTCCCAGGAGTTCTGGAGATTAACTATCCACTGGTCCTAGAGACAGCTAAAGCAGCTGCAATATAAATTTTACTGCTTTGAAGCTTAAATATATAGAGAATAAAAGTGCTGGGTCACAGATATGCTAAAGAAGAGCAGGAGTAGTTTTCAAGGTACTAAACAGAAAATGTAGTGCTTGCAATTAAAACAACAACGACAAAAAAAGGAAGTAATAGAAAGAGTATCTAGGGTTTGCAAAGTAAATTTCCAGTCTATCACAAGAATTTAATTTTATATTGTGGCAAATTAAAGTCTTAATAATTTTTCATTACTCACCTTTTAATAGAAAGAACTAATGATAGCTTCATGAAACTATGTCTGGTTCATGTATATTTTATTTCTTCCAGGGGTGATAAATGCTTATATTTTTTTCTGAGCAATGGGTAGCTGCTGGAATGGGTACTGACACTGATACCAGAACAACTAACTGGTTCATCCAGATGCTTCCCAGTGAGGAAAGGAACCATCCACCTCATTCTTCTGACTACTGTGATAGGGCCATTTCTCACACCAAATCAGCATCTGGTTGACAGGCACCTCCATTAGCATTTATCTCAACCCCCTTCTCAGAGCAGATCTAACATTACCAGGTTTCTGGAGGCTGTGGAGTCCACAACATCTGGAGTTAACCTGATCCTCTTGGTAAAGAGTTTCTTTATATCTAAATGGAGTTTTTCATGTTCCAGCCTGTGCCTGTTGCTTCTCATCCCACTGCTGTGCACCACCAGAGTCTGACTACTTCTTCTCTCTATCATCCCTATCATCAGGGATTTGTAAGCAGCAGTAGGGTCTCCCCAGAGGCTTTCTCTTCTCCAGGCTGGGTAAACCCAGATCTTTCTAATGCTCCCAGCAGATTCCATTCCTCAGCCATCCCATTCCTCAGCCCTGTGAGCACCAGCCTTGACAACTGTGCCCAATCTGTCTGTGATGGTCAGACAAAAAAGGTGGTTGAATGCATAGGGAGGAGAGAAAATTGGATGTGTGGCCCCATGTGTCCCGGTTTGAGCAAAGGAAAACCAGGGAGAGGCTTCAAGTCAGAAATACAATTTAATAGGAGGAAAAGAAAGAAGTAAAATAAAGAATACAACCTGGCACCCTGTTAGTTAGGGTGATGGTAGCAATCCAGATGAAGTGGTCTCGTTGAAGCAGTGATCCCGTAGAAAGGTCTGGCAGCTCCTGTCCTCTGGGAGTCCAGTGGGTAACTGCTCCCGTGCTGTCCCAGATCCTGGATTATATCCAGGTCGGAAAGCTTGGCTCCTTCCCTTGGGGGGAGCATCTCACAATGGGATGGCATCGTTCTGTGAGTCATGCGATGGGTCCTTAACGGCCCATTGAACAGAGATGGCTTCCAGAGGGAGTTATCTATGAGTCATTCAGCACAGCATTGATGGGGCCATTAACAGAAGATAAGAGAAACACTGCCCCACCCGGTTTCAACAGCCCCGAAGAATACATACTTTGGGCACATCTTACATTTTAACCTAGGACACCAGGCTAGATCAGCCCTCTCTCACAAAAACCTAAAGGCCTTGAAATTTTATATCAAGGCTTGCATTTATTTTGGTGAGAATAATGAAAACCTGTTCCTCTGGTGGTTAGACAATAGTAAGTGAAACTACAGTATTCCTTGAACTGACTAAACTTTTTGTGGGTTTTTTTTGTTGTTGTTGTTGTGTTTTTTAAAGTTGGGGTCAGAATGGAAGAAATGTGCATATTTGCAGAATTCTAGCCATTTGTCAAAGGCTTTTGCTAAACACAGGTAACTTTGGGCTGATAGGTGAGCTGTAACTTGAGAAAATAAGGCTTGACTTTCTTAATCACTAAAAATATGAGTTATAAGAAAAATATTTCAAAATAAAGATTTTTGAATAAGCTTTATATTACACTGGACGAAGGGCATTTTTGTGTATATGAGGAAGGTAGATTAGTTATAAAACTATTTTTAAAATTGTGCTGACTACATTTAAATTTATAATGTCTCTTGAAATTAAATTATAAATATTTATGAATTATATTATTAATTTCTGTAACAAGTCAGATTTTATTTGAATATTTCTGGAGTAAAACTATTTCCTTGGATAATAGAATCGAAATGATTAAATAAAAATGTTCATTTATAATAAATATCTAACATGAGAGTTTGCAAATAGTTGTTTCCTTTGATTTTTATCCTCTCTTAATACCTAGCATAATAAGCTGTGAGCTGAAAAAGGTCATTTGTATGACAAAGCCGTTCAGCTGGTGAATTAAGCCCTTAAATTATATGGAATATTAGAATCATTTTTTATCAGAACAAATCAAGTTTAGTCCCCCCAAGAGGGCTGACTTTCTAGACATTAAATAAAACCAAAGGAAATATCTTTAGAACTTGAATGCCTTTTAATCCATTGTACTGAAACTAATGGCAAATAATTTCTTAAAATGTCTTTTTTATGAACTATTTTTGTCTGTGTAATAGGCTAAATGCTATGGAAGAAATCTGCAGAGAACTATTACCAAGCACCAGAAATTTACAAGTGATTCATTGCTAAATTACAATTTAATAGCTATTAGAAGTTAGCTAATACTACATTAATCCTTGTTCATAGAAGATATTGAATTACATATAACTGAAAGCTGTTTATATCCACTGATACAGGGAGCTGATATGATATTAGGGGACAAATTGCAATCGGTTTTAGAGTATTTCTAGTTCACATACCTGTGATGCATATATTATATGTTATTGACAAAGTTAAAAATACAAAGCAGCAGTTTTAGACAGTAGCCAAATTTTCCAAAATTTCCATTTGAGACCTCTTGTCTTTTGCATATAAAGTAGATCAAGAAAATAGGATTAAAAATTAAAATCTACAGACAACATTTTGAGGGCATGGGGGTGTTAAAAAATCAAGAGCTAAATATACAAGTGTACCTTTTTCCCAGGAAAAAAAAAGAGAAAAATACACAAAAGTACATAATGAAAAAATCTCTCAATGGTGGAAAAACCAAATATGTTGATTTTTTTTTTCTATTTTACCTGGAGGGTTTTTGTTTTTTTGGTTTTTTTTTTTTGGTTTGTTTGTTTGNCATTTGAGACCTCTTGTCTTTTGCATATAAAGTAGATCAAGAAAATAGGATTAAAAATTAAAATCTACAGACAACATTTTGAGGGCATGGGGGTGTTAAAAAATCAAGAGCTAAATATACAAGTGTACCTTTTTCCCAGGAAAAAAAAAGAGAAAAATACACAAAAGTACATAATGAAAAAATCTCTCAATGGTGGAAAAACCAAATATGTTGATTTTTTTTTTTCTGTTTTACCTGGAGGGTTTTTGGTTTTTTTTGGGTTTTTTTTGGTTTGTTTGTTTGTTTGTTTAATTTGGTCTGGTTTGTGTTTTTAATGTATCCATTTTCCTAGGATGAAAATTGCTTCCTATATGAAGTACTTTTAATAGGAATATTTCTCAACTTGAAGTGGCAAAAGCTTCCATTTTATAGAGAAATATTGGCAGCTCATGAGAAAAAATTACACTCCCTTTTTTTTAATTTTTTTTTTTTTACAAGGCCACCCAATATGTGTGGTTCACCCCGTGGTGGTTCAGAAGGTGGCACTGTTCTCCCTGTCGAGTTTAAATGCTTGTGTGGCATATTGGAACAGGGAGCAGCTGTCATTTAATGAAGTTATATGAATTCCTTCTCCATCCATTAATGCGTATGTCAAGCAAAATGGGAGAATAAAATGTATGTTAACATTTTTCTTATTACTCTCTGATATGAGTCAAATAATATCCTGTTACAATTCCAATTATGTCTCTTGCCTGCCTCTCTGTGCTTACAGTATGTAAATAATTCCTGTTCACACGATGGAATTACAGACTACAGAATTCCATTACAAATATCTTTTCTTAATTGTTTTTCTCATCATCAGACATTTGTTATATGGTCTATTATGCTCATTCTACCCACAAGTACACATCAATCATGGTAAAGATAGTATGTCCTGATTACCTCTTAACTCACCCATGTAAATGATTTTGTTTTCTCTAATAAACAAATGAATATTTGCATTTTCAGAAAGGAAAAATAATCCACTTTCTAGCTGTGATGCATTAACTGAAAAACTGTAAAATAACAGATGTCAGTGCAGATTGGATTTATTTTTCCAATATGCTTTCAAATGAATGAATGTGAAACTGTTTAATACTTGTTGTATCTCAGAAAGTTGGTTATATTTACATGATTTTAATGTCTGCTTTTTTTAATGTTAGAACAGCAGTCACGTACGTGGGAGGTAACTGGCACTTTCCCAAAAAAGGCTAGCTGTATGAGCTTGTCATTCAGGATGACAGACATCTTTTCTTTCCTATTTATTTTGTGATTTCATATATCAGATCTTTCTGTTGTTGTTTTCTTGTTTTCTCACAGTTAGATGCTGACTGGGTATTTCCACTCACAGTAGAACTCTGTAATCAGATTGAGTCTAACGATGCTTTATGGGCAATCAGGTCTAACAATGCTCTATGGGCAATGAAAAAGGGTATCCTTTACCAGGAAGAAAGACATTCTGCTCTCCTACAGTGGTGTTTCTTGTATTGTTGTTGAAGCTGTACAGAGAAGTTTTCTTCTTGATGCAGATAAAGAAATCCGCTCATTCAAGGGTCATTACTTATTGGCATCTTGAGAATGTGATAAAATGAGATACAATAATAAACCAATCTGCAGAGCTTATGGTAAGGAAAACCAACATTGCAATGTTATTGTCCTGTTACTCTGAATCTACACCCTTGGATGCTGTGGAGTCACATGTTCTTCCATTAATGACAAAGATTTTTTTTCACTTCTGTGTTATAGCATCAACACAGTTATGGAAGAATAAGCCGAGCTGCTCTGCAGCTTTCCTTCTACATCATCCACACTGTCAGCTTAGCTCTGTCTGCAGAGCCCTCATTAGAAAGAGAAGTGGAAGGAATGAACAGATTGCTTTTTTCAGATTCCAGATGGAGTTTGTAAATCTGACAGGTGAAGAAGAGAAATGAGTTGGAAAAGAAAAAATTTCGTATTTCTGAAATTACAAAAATCTGTCTAGAAATTATTGAGAAAACTAATATTACAACATTACAACAAAATGAGGTTGTAAATTATACCCTTCCTGAGTATAACAGCACCTGAAGGGTTAATCATTCAAAAATGCTTGAAACTGACACCCAGATAATCTGCAATTGGAAATATGTCAGATGAATACCAGCTGAGATCCTTGTCCATGAACAGATTACTTTACATAAATACTTGTGCTATTAGGTGTTTCTTAAAATTTTACACAACTTAATATGCTGGGTTCCTGTGTGACCTTGTAAGCATGAGGCTGTAATTTTCCAGATATCTATGTTAAACTATACTGCACGGGTATCTAACCAGGTAGCTCTCTAGCTTCAGGTCACTATATATTTTCTTGTTTGCTTCATATCTGACTGTGCTGCTTATTTGAAATGAACCAGACTTAAATAAATACAGCAGTTAGTTTGTATGGAATCATACTTGCCAGTTTGTGCATTTGCAGATATTGCAGGCAATGGAAAAGAAGTCAGCTTGAAAGCCTAAAACTAAGGTTTATACTACAAGCCACTAAATTTCTATATTTCCCCAATATATTTGAAAAGTAAAAACTAAGGAAAGAGCATAGGGAAAACAAATTAACATGTGATAAGGAAATATATTAGACTGAAATACAAATTTTCTTTATCTGTGTGAATAAGTATGTGGATATATCTGATTGGTCTCTGCAAATCCAAGCTAAGCAGCTATGCAAAACTACTGGCAGCAGCAGGTCAAAATGAGATATAAATTAATAAATATAAATATATATATTATGCACACAAATACACATACTTCCAGATTACAGTGTGTCATGATAGAGACTTTAGCTGGCTTGTAAGCCTCTCCAGAGCACAGGGAGGTAAAATAAAAGCTAGCTAAAATAAATAGCTATATGTATAATAGCTATGGAGTGTTGAGCACTCCACTACTTTAGAGCATTTAAAGACTAACACTACAAGTTACTCACAGAAATTCTTTCTTTCATATCAATTATTATCCAGACATGGATGATGATTTCATAGAAAGAATTAAACATGTTCAGAATATAATGATAAGAATTAAGCAACTTAATTCTGCACAATAACATATGTTTTAATAGAATTACTTCAAGGTGTTAAGAGTGAAAACTTACTTTTTGTTAGCCTCTCACTTTTTGTATTGCACCATTATCATTAAATTTAAAAAATAAATCTAATTTCCTTTTAAAATTTTTCATTATTTTTCCAGGTTTTATATACCATTATTCTTGAAATAATTTATTGGTTTTGCATTTTTTTATTGTGAGTGCTCTTATTTTGTGTTTCACTTGACTTTGAATTCACTTTTTTGAATTTCAAGAGCTGAAATTGAAATAAAAGCTATATTCCACAGGGTCAGTGCAAATGCTTATCTAATCCTTGCAGTGGCTGAGAGTGCATGTACAAAGTACAAGAACCAGGGTATTTATATGATCCTTTCTCCTTTGGATTCTGGAAGATCAGTAAAACTGGAGGTTTAAAAGAAAAATTTTAGATTTAACAACTATAAGTGCAACCATATTCCAAAAGTTATCTTCCCCTTTTGTCTTTTAAAACAAGAAAAAAAAAAAAAAAAAAAAAGAAAAGAAAAGAAAAGTGTTTATTTTCCACTTACAGTGCTTTACCCTCCAGGCTTTATAGTAGAGACTGAATCAGGAAGACTGTACTTTCCCCTAAAAGAACAGCCCCAGAAGCTGTGAATCCATCAAATGATGCCAAAGAACCTCAAAAAAACTGATAAGTAAAAAGCTATTTCTATAGTTTGAAATGGGTTATTGTCAGGACTTCAAAATCTGGATATAAATTTCTTCTGACCACAGAAGGCTTGCTTCTGGGTCAGAGTGGAGCAAGTGCTCTCAAGGAATATGAGATTCATGAATTTGCTCTCTGTGGAGTGTAAAATGCTAAAGGCTGCATGCCTGCAGCTGCATTCAGAAAGAACTCTGGCTCCTTTGTATTCACTGAGGGATATCAGACTCCTAGAGATCTTCTGGGGGAAAAAAAAGTATATATATATATGCTGGGAGAGTAAAGGTCTTGTCTCTGCTGTAGGAAAGTATTACACTGTTGCTTTTATAAACTGTGGAAGGATATTTGTGTCCTGTTCTGCTGTCTTGTACACCATAAATTCTTCGGGTTTGTGTTACAAGATGTCATTTTTGCTTTAGTTGGATTTAGAAAGAAAAACTACCTTTTAGGCTAGTATTTCATGCCTCTACTGTCTACAAAGTATGCAGAAAAAAAAGGATTATTTACTTGTTGAGTCAAAGAATTCCAATTTCTCTTCCCATTTTTTATCTTTATGCCTTAATCTAAGCTCTTTAGGAAACAGCCATATTATCTATTCTCACAAAGGCTCTAGGTACAGATTTATTAGCAACATACTTCTGAATTCTTCAGATAATATATGACTGAAATGCAAAGTGCCCTTACCGATTACAGAAAATGCAGTTTATATCACCAGAACACAGCCTTTTTCATTGATTTAAGATAGAATCAAATTCTGCTGCATTTATATCCAGACTGTGTATTAGAGTTAGATAGTAAGAGCTACCAGAGTTTCATTAATTTCATTTCCAACCAAAAAAACATGCATTCTAAAAATATACTTAAAACATTGTTTGGGCAGCCTCTAACAGTGCTTGGCTTTGAATTAGTCACCAAGAATTGAGAGATAATTATAGCACTTAGAGTGAGGGTGAGGAATTGTGGTTCTCGTTGCTGAAGCAGAGATAATTGCTGTGAACAGACTCTCCACCCGTGCCATTCTATAAGCACTCGGTTTGGGAGGGTGGTGAAGAGATTGCTTAGATTATTTCTGCAAAAGCATGTCCACAAGTTCATAGCCTGCAGCATTAAGAGGAAATTTGTTTCAGTGAAATCAGTGGTAATTTTTTTCTTCCATAGCTATGTCTTACTCCACCAAACTATCCAAGGCTCGAAAGTGCTTATCAGTCCATCTCCCCGATGTTAGTAGCATCCATCTACATGTGGACAACAATACCTGCTTTCTGCAGAAGTACCCCCAAAGGCTCATGACCTCCTCATGACCCTCCCCTCTCTTTCCGCTTCAGTCCCAGATGTCCTTTACAAGCACCAAAAAAGCCACACTGTAACTGTACACAATAGCAATCTGCTCTATGTAGACTGCAGATAAAAAATGGATCCAAGGACTCTAATGTTTGACGAAGATGTTGCCTAGGCTGATGCCAGAACATACTCTAGAGAACTTGCTGTTGTTTCTCTGTCCCCTTGTCAATCCCACAAGCCTTTTCATGTTTTTCTCAAGATCTCTCTTCTCTTTTTCCCACATTCAGAGTGGCCAAAACACAACTCCGAACTTGGCAGCAATTCCTTAAGGAAAGAATTCATCCATTTTTTTCTCCAAATGCAGCACAGTGTGTGGGGATATTCTGAAACGATATGGAGAGGGATTTCACATGGAAGGAAGTATGAAAAAATGCATACAATGCATACCAAAAAATGCATATGAAAAATTCCCAAGTAGTGAGCCATACATGTGATGATTCAGCTGGCCTAAGGATCTGAAGCACTGAAAGCACCTCTGTTTCAGGTACAGACACTTGGACACGGATGTCAGATGTCCATGCTAGTTTCATGATAGCAAGAGAGCAAGGAGCTTGTGAAGAGCTCACTACCCATTCTCACTAGGACAAACACAACAAATGAGTACATTTTCTTAGGCCAAAAATAGAAAATGAAGGCCGTTCCTTTTGTCCTTCCCTATATCTACATTTTTTAGCCTTTCCTACCTGCCTAAAGGAATAGCATAACCATGCTCTCTCCTTCAGAAACCTGAACCTCTAGTGTGGAGTTCAGCTACCTGAAAGACCAGCATCTAAACTTCCTTCTGGAAATAAAAATAAACCCCCATAGTCACCTATCATCATCTAAGACAACATAAGAAACAATTTCATAGTATGACCACATACTGAAATTACTTTTGTGTCAGACACAATATTCCATGAAGATGTTTTCAAAATACACTTCTGATTCAAAGTGCTCTTCATTACCTGAGTAATAGAATTTTAACTTTTTGTTTTGTGATTTTAGTAGCATGTAAAAGATTCTTGTTTCACACTGAAAACTCAGTCTGAGTTCGTGTCCCATCCTCCATTTGATCAGGAGACTGTATATTCTTTATTATAGGTACAGTGTGTTTTCAAGGCAATTGCATCTTATTTGCAGATTTCTACATTTCTGAAAAAAAACCCCACAGGCTTAGTACTCTTGTATGCACATTAAACAAACCATATTTTAAATATATGAGAAAGAGTTTTCATATATGATGTAATGTCAGGAAGTGGTTTTTTTCAGCCCAGTCAGCAAAATTCAGTTTTAATGGAATTAATTATCCCTCATGTGAGAAACAAGTGCTGGTAATGTGGCATATTAAGAAGCAGAAGCATAATGTTAAATATGATTTTGATATGTTTTTTAAATTAAAAATCACATTACATAATAATATTTATTGTCTATATACATGTTTATTCCTAGACAAGCTGCTGTAACACAAAATGTCAATTCCCATCTGTTAAAAACATTAATTCTTTTTTGTATTTTAAGTTGAAATGACAATGCTAAAATGAAATTACATTTTAGCAATGAAAGAACATTGCTAAAAATATGGTTTTGGGAGTAGTTTTCAGTGTTTTTCAATATTACGTGTTTCTTCTGCAGGGTTTTCACCTAAAAATAACTACCTACTTTGATATCTTCACATTCTTCATTCTGTTTTAACTATTTGGTGCACACTACAAAGCGACAGTACATTTTTAAAGAAATACACCTATGGTCCTTTGTTGCTATATCCTGTTTGCAAAGATCTGTAAATAAAAATTTCATAAAATCAATAAAGTAATTTGGGTTTTTTTTCCTTATTTCTTCTAGCAATTATCCAAAAGCACTGACATCAGTATCTGTACCATTCATGTAAAGTTCTTCAATAATTTTAACTTAAGGGAACAAGCTCATTCTAATATTTAATAGCTAAAAGGTCAATTCAAAACAGACTCTTTGTTCAGCTTGATTTGAATTCTCAACAATTAGTTGATCAGCTGTGTTTTTTGAAAAATCTAATTACAGTCTCAGAGCTGTAGGACATCTTGAATTTTTTTGACCAATTCTTATGCATTGAAAATACATACTCATCATAAAATCTGAATAAATATTGAATAAAAACTTTTATTATAGGGTCATAGAAAATTTTACTGAATCACCTTAACTAACATCTTGAAAATAGAAAGGGCAATAAATACTGACTGATTTTAATGTTGCTTTGCTTTGGACTGTCAAGATGACTAACTCTTTAAAAGAATTGCTTCACAAAAGCTTGGGAGATCTGTAAAAAACACCAGAGCATCTGGGTTAGACCAGTTATATAGGCTGAGTAAATTGTTAGGCTTTGAGTAAGTGATTCTCTTCTTCTGGCTGTTGATTGGTGAAGAATTGAGAATTAAAAAGGACAGACACGACAGGCAGCATCATGTACATAACCCAGATATAGCTGGGGTGAGAAAACACAAAGATGATCCCTTCTATATCTGTCACTCAGAAA
Source organism: Pycnonotus jocosus (assembly GCA_013400435.1). NCBI lineage: Eukaryota > Metazoa > Chordata > Aves > Passeriformes > Pycnonotidae > Pycnonotus > Pycnonotus jocosus. The sequence goes on along the minus strand of VWYP01004209.1, from coordinate 437,394 downwards.
GAGGACGGGCAAGAGCTTTTGGACTGGTGAATGCCACCTCCTGAATCACTTTGTCAGATGATAGCCAACAGTAGGCTTTCTGATTGCCAGAGATATCAGCTGTCTACCTCATCAGCTAAAGGGGGAACTCAGCACAGATTCATGTGCATGGGCATCGACTCTCTCATCTGGAAGCTGTCCCTTCACTGATGGCCACACTGATGGCTCAGTCAGTATTGTCCCCAGGCTTCAGACACTCCTTGGTGTTGGTGTCTGGATGTTTACGAGAGAGACATCTGGCAGTGAGATGCATCAGCTGCACTGCCAGCTCTGCTCCCTGCCTACCACTCTGCAGTTTTTGGAGAGCTGGAAGCTGTTCCATGGCTGCACAGCTCCATTCCCAAAGCCCAGCTGCTCTCAGGTTGCAGACCAGAAAGGATTCTAAAAAGTACACTGAAAATTACTGGGCCAAAAGGTAATGGTGTCCTGATAGTGATGTATTTCTTTGTCAGGGGCTATTTTCGCAGGGATGAGCTAAGAAACAGGAGAGCCTAGGAACCAGCTGCTAAAAGCCTCCTCAATGTGCCGTGCAGATAAGCAGAGGAAAAACACTAGGCAATCTGGAATGGATCCCACATGCCCACAGAGTATGCAGATGTAAATGCCACAGGATGGCATTTACAGTAGTATAGCTTTTCTGCACTCTTACCTACTCCTGTTCAAATCTGCACTACTTCTTAGTCATCTGAAGGCACAGGTATCCCTTTTAAATGAACATGAATATATGGCCCTAGGTACTAACAGAATCCTTTCTCTCCTAAAAGCTTTTCCCTGGTTAATTTTTTTTTTGTTATGTTATGTTAAACACTCCTTCTAGCTAAAGTTCCCTGACTCAGAATTCTCAGTATTAACACCTGAGAACGAAATCACAGATCAGTATTTTGAAACCAAATGTGTTCTGAAAACTGTCAAGAGATCCATGACATTTACAATTGATTTAATTTAAGCTGTTAAGCTCTTAAAGGACACAGTGTAGTTATCTATATATCATTCCATGTATTACTGCAGTGTACTCTGTTATCTTGGGGAGAAGGCTTTATCATTTTATGTACTTGTATCTGCACTGTTGCACAGAAGAACATTAAACACATGTGAATAAAAGATTGCAGCTGAAAAGAACAAATGTCTTTTGTATTTGGTTTACTGACTATAAGCAGTAGAAGAGTGTTGGGGGGTTTAAAATCATATATGTATATACATATATATGAAAAACAACAGCTGAAAAAAATGTTTTTCCAGTCATAAAAAGATGTTTTACTGGTACACACGCAAAGTATTTGTTTTCATGAAAGGAAAATGAATAGAAAAAGTTTGAGAAGATTATGAGATGAAACAAGAAGTAACTCCATTGAAATTAGGCAGCTACAAGAACAAATTAAAGTCAAAGTACACATTTCACAGTAGGGCCAGCACATCCTGATTATCAACATTGATATGCTATGATAAAATACAAGTTAGTTGCAGTAACATTCTCATTCACAGAACACAAAAAAACACTGTTTGGATGTTAACAAGAGTGTATCATTTCATGGTTTTCGCTTCCCTAGCTTCCCTTTTTATTTTAGGAAGTTTTGGCCTGACTACTTTCTTCACTTCCCTTTAAAAGGAATCAAGCCTTAGGAGGCAGAAGTTGCACAACATGGATATTTCATTTTTTCTTTCATCTTAAAAACATAAACTTTACCTTTAGATACAAAAGAAGAAAAAATACTACAAATATCTAACACTTTTTTCTTTTTTTTTTTTTCACTTAGATAGAATGGTGACAATGAAAGCTTATTTTAAAGCTGCTTATTTAGAAACTAAAGTGACCATACAAGAGAGAATTTATCCTGTTTGCCAGAGATATGCAGGTTAAAAATAGCGTGGTAGTGAAGCAAAACAGATGATGACACTGTGCCAGATGACAACAAAATGGCCTAGCAATGGAAAAGAAATTAATTCTATATACAGTAAGTTTTTCTCAAGTGCTCTTATGTTCTACACAGGTTTTCTTTTCTCAGTTATCCTGTACTACAGTATGACTCAAAAGCAGAATAGGTAACAAAATCAAGTGTTAACTACAAGTTAGAGATATGCTACTAGATCTTGGTGTTTGGTGAGGTGAGAGGGTTTGTTTTGTAGGAAGCAAATTCTAGATTTTATCCATGAACTGTTTTCATCATTATTTCTGTTAAGTTACAACAGAATTTGCTAACAAATTATCAAACAAAAGGAAATTCTAATATTTTGTGTATGATTAGTTTACATACCTCACAGGAAATATTTCTGAAAACAGTACTCAATGTACTTTGAGAACTGAATTTATTCAAGAGTTTGGTTGGTTTTCATATTAAGTTATCACTTTCTTTTATAGACAGCTCTTACTTTGTGGAAAGTAAAAGTTAGGGAAGACATACAATTTAGAATCCATTAAAAAGTTAGGTCATTATTAGAAATGTTAAACATTAAGCCTAATCAAGACAAAGTTTAAAGTGCAAAGAGGTTCCTGCTAACTTATACTAAGAAATGTCTACAATGAACATCAATAATTAAATGAAAGGAAATTAGTCTGACTATTGTTACTATTAGACAGAGAATACAAACTTTTCAGAATAAATTGCACTTTAAAATTATCTCAATATCTAGAAGAGCAAATTTTAAGTAGTTGGAGAGCTTATTATCCTTCCTGGGAAGTTAACATTACTGGATATATATAGATGTGCAATTAAACTAATTTTCTAATACTAAGGAAAAGCATTCTTTTTTAAGTCCTCAAGACTATAAATTTTTAAAGTACCTATCCTTTACATGGGCTCAAATCCCTCAAATGCAGTATTGTCAATACAGTAACTTCTCCCTCCCCAAATTGATTACGTCTCTGTATATTGGCTACAGATATTGAATCAACATTTTTAGTATTTAAAGAAACCTGATGGTGTTATCAATTGTGTTATTTGGTAAGTGATTTAGAGTCAAAACCACAGTATTGATCAGATTCCATCTTTGAATGAAATAAACAAACTGAACATCTATTGCTTTACCTTTCTGTGCATGTATGTGTGTGTATCTGCACACATGCATAGCTGTTTATTTTGACAAACATGGTTTTATTTGTCTCCAGAGGAAATGGTGTCATTAATAAGCTAATCATGAGTGCAAAACTATCCATTGTGCATTTAAATAATTGTTGGAGTACACAAAGCCATTTCACCTAACTGATTTTTTAATGGTTAAAAGGCTGAGTACTATGCTACGTACGGGCTGAAAACTGATTATCTTAAATACAAAATGAAACTCAAAAGTTGTTAAGCATGCACGCTTGCTGCTTTCTTTTTTTCTATGCAATGAAATCTTTCTAAAGTTGGGGATGGAGCTGACTGAACTCCAAGGCTCCTCACTCTGAAGCCAGGATTGTGAATACTCTTGCTCCTCCCAGTATGCGTTCACTTTGCACTGCTTAGGCCTCACCGTGAATGGCTCTCCCACCTCTGCTGCAGAAAGTCTCAGGGCACTTGTACTTAATCTTTGAGAACTGTGATTATTTCAGAAAGGTGACAATCTTAAACAGTATCCCCACAGAAACATATGCATATGTAGGATAAAGATATATATTTAAACAGTTTTAAAAGTTTATTAAATAACTTATTAATTTCTTTCTTAAGACCTCTGATTTGACTCTTTCTACCTCTGAAGATTTCATTTACTGTCAATAATTGAGCAATATTTCTTACAGCTTCAAATTGTAAGTGGATTTCTACATAATAATCCTCACTATTCTGAAAAACATTCTTCAACATTCTCCTACTTTCATAAATCCCTGCCCAAGAAACCTGTCCACAAAATTATGTCTAATGCAATTTCAGTATAACCTCTGGAATTGGCAAACAGTGAATGTCTCAGTATTAAATACCTTAACAAACCCTGTGGCTGATTTTACCACAAGCAGACTCAAATCTTGCCCTGAATTTAACACTATTTGGTATATTAAGTCTATGCACACACAAACAAAAGCATCCAGATAGCTTTCAGAGCCAGCTGAAAGGCAAGGTGGTTTGACTCTAATTTTGTCACTTGCATATGCATATGCAAAAAAAAAATAAAATTCAGGTTGAGGAGGCTTTGAAAACTTTGCATCTTCATAAACAATTGGGAAACCAACAACATGACATTGATAAAAAGACTGCAGTTTCCAGAAATCTATTTTCAATGCCTTCTCTAGCACATATCTTCAGTTATCTATGTACATGGTGTTTAAAACTACCTCTCATTATCATCAAGCTATTTCAAATAGAGTATTTAAAAAATAATACCTATTTGAGGAAAATATATTTCATGCCCATCTTATATTTCAAATATAAAACCATATAATGGTTTCCACATTAAACAAAATTAGGGTTCATAGTCACTGAATAACAACAAAAAATTGTTTTTCTGGAAAAACAAAACTTTCCCAAAGCAATCAATTTTTTTTCTCTTTTTTTTAATTCATAGCTGCAAGTCAAATAGAAAAATAATCTAGTTTCTTTCACTTGTATTATCTAGTCTCGGACATAATTTAGGAAAGAATACCATGGAGCTGATAAAACATTACAGAAGTGCTTTGAGCAGGCATCACAGTAAATTATGCAGTGCTGTTGGCTTTTTCTCCCCTTTACCATGAAGGGCATTTTTGCAAATAATTGCTGTAAACTTTTTAAGAACTCTTGACTCCAAAGCAAATATTAAAATGTTAAAAAAAATTAAATTAACTGTCATGAAAGCATATTTCTAACCTTTCTAAAGTCCTTGGATGTCATACTCAGACCCATGATATTTAATACCACTGTTCACATGGCTATGACACTAACCATTAAGTGATGATAAACAGTAAGGCATGCTGTGCAAATGACATATAATTTCATGTTGCATTCCCCATACCCTATTACAAATCACACTAGAATTTCTGTGGTCAGGTCATATACTGCGCTAGGCCAGGCAGCATGTGATGTCACTCCCCTGATAATCATAAACATTATGCACAGATTTTATCTACTGGTCAAAAGAAACCTGTAATTAGTGACTAAGCCAACCAGCTCTAATAAAATGGTAGGCTCTTTCCAGTCCTATAAGCACAAGCTAATCAAATACCTTAAAAGCTCCCACTGCTGCCTAACACACTGGATGTCTTTTCAGAAAAGTGCACATTCTAAAAAAAATTTAGGAAAATATCATAAACCTTTCCAAGATGTCTGGGGCTCACTTGTGCCTCTTCAGCCTCCTCTGCCTTGCTGTGCCTCCAAGTTTTTTGAGATTTCACTGGTCAATTAAGGTAATTACTCACCTCATTTTCACATAGCTATTTTTAAGCTGGTTCGTGCATGTTCTGACAACAAGACCCAGTGCCTTCATTGCAGGAACTAGGACAATTTTAATGCATCCCAGTAATTAGGGATTTGGATTTTCCACATATAGATATATGCATATCTATCTGTGTCTCTGAATATCTTGATGTTATCTTAATTAGACTGGAATTAAAGGCTGTTTATTTTGGATCGTGCTCATACTTAATTAAACATTTCAATTTTCAATTGGCAGGCTTAGAGAAGATCTGAGTTTGTAGTTAGAGATATTGCTTTTAGTGTAAACAGGAAATGAATAAACATCAGAAGTTATCAGTGAAAAAGACTGAACAGAAAAATGGTGAAATATTATTTTTTTTCCCTGCCTCATTTTGTCTGTCTTAAAGACAGATAAATCCATCTTTCGAATGTAGAGCAGCATTCTTCACATACTGTTCATTTTTTGACATATTGGAGTAGTGAAGCTTCTTGCTCTTGTTTTATGGTGCCATAAGATGAGAGGCCCACAATGAACCTCCTTTGCTCTACATGTCCCATAGATCCTGCTGTGGAATATCCCATATCCTAACACAGGTTTTTTGCTCAGCCTGTCTTTCTTCCTATGCTCGATTCTCATGGCTGCTCTTTCAGCTGCATAGAAGGAATACTTTCAGGAAGGTAATTGAGGGGAGATATGTTTTTATTATATGTGGAAGGAGCATTCCTGAAGATAAGAGAGAAGGAATGCCTCCTTTGCTATCTGCCAATGCACTCTGCTGCTGGAAAAAAGTGCAGAATTCCTGAATGCTTCCTCCATTGGTAAGAAAGGGCTAGAAGCAATTTGTCGAATGACCTTACCATTACCAAAAAGTCTGTATCTATTAATATAGACATCAATTTTGCAGTGCATGAATACATAATGCTTTTTTTTGCAAACAGTAGTAAATCATTAATTCTATAGTTTGCGTTGTACTAAATTTCTTTTTGTTAAGCAACACTTGCTAATACTGAGGACTTCTACAAGAAAATATGACTCAGCAGAGATCATGGGAAGTATCCTTTTATGTTAAAATTTTATTTTACCTTTTACAAAAATACAGAAGCAAAGCTGCCCACTTACTTTGCACATATGGATGCATTCTTTCATCATTCAAAGAAACAATACAACTTATTTCATTCTGAAGCAAAAAGGAAAACAGTGGTGGTCTTTCAGATGACACACTGGGGATGTGCTGTAGTTCTGCAGTATGTATGCATTCGTCACAGATGAGTAGGTTCCACTTCTTTCTATGCTGCACAAGGTTTTGCCCTCCCTGCCATGAGCACTTCAAAGAGCCCAGCTCTTGACTCTTCAAGACTGGCTGCTTTCCCACTAGGCAACAGGAACACTGGCTGCTCTAGAGACTGCCCCTGCCACCACCCAGTCCCTGACTCTTTACTTTTAGCCACAGACTTGGTGGACTTGCCGGACTTGCCATGAGGGGTTTCATGGTCTAAGGACTAGAATAATCAGCTAGGGGGACAGTGTATGCAGGTGACTCAGAACCCAGTGCTGGCTTCTACAGCACTGAAGCCTGAGAAATCAGAAAGTCCAGGACACAGCTCCCCTCTCTATATAGTTCATCAGTAAATTGTATCACACACTTTATGATTCATTTTCTCTCTCTTACAAGTAAGCACTTATATTGCTTAATGACTTCAGCTGCACACTGAGTGTGAGATGCAGCACTTGCCATTAGCAATCTTGCACATCCAGTTTATGCTACATATCTTTATATAATATGTTTAAAAGATATTTCCTATAGAAGACTTCAAGAGTCCTGCACTGTTAGTGCTGTGAGGAATTGTAGATATCTGCTTATTAGTCCTTGATCAAGCTGCTTACCAGTGATATTCTGCTGGTTCAACTGCATAACTATGACAGTCAGACTTCTGCTCTCCAGACCTGCAAAGCATTTTTTTAGTCTTAATTCTGAGGCCATGTTTCTCAGAAACAGTTTATTATCTAAATGTAATTTTAAGTGTCTTGTACAAAAATCATTTCAATAGCCTCCTGTATTCCTGGAGCAAAGGCTTTGCTTTTGAATACTCAGATGAGTCTTACACCCGATAACCACCAATATCTCTATTTCATCTCTATACCAGTGGAACTGATAAAAAGCGAACCTTTCTGAATCTGGACCTCTCTTCGGATCCCACAAGATTACAGGACATACAGGCAAGTTCCAAGTTTGTTTCTCAGACCTCATTCCTGCAAACACTATGGTTCTCAGAGATGTACTTTGGTACAATCATTTAAAATTATTTAAAATACTATCACTTCCTCAGTTTAAGCTCTGCCTCCTGGCCAGAGATTGCTGCAAGGAATGTTTAGGTTAGAGGTTTGCACTCAGATAATAGACCATGAATTGGGGTAGAAGAGACACAAACATGTCCTGTTCTACTATGAAGATGGTAAGCTCTGTGAAGAAGTCTGGCATACTGCAGTGGGCATTAACCTTTCAAATTTATTCATCTAACTGGACCCCTTAGGCACGCAAATAATTTTACACGGTTGACTGACACTTTTTTTTTTGTGTTGTGTGCAGCTACTTCCATGTGTGAACCAATTTGCTTTCCTAGATCTGTTTAGCATGAAGGCTGAAATCTGCTGCACAGCTTTTGTATGCTAAATCTGTCTAACTAATAAATTTATCCAGCCATAGGAGGAGAACAATGGCTGAGCCCAAGCATGCCACTCAGCCTGACAAGTCCAAGGACGTTGAAAAAGCTGTTTTACAAGAATGGTACATGTCACAGGAAATGGCAGGCTATATGCTTAAATACAAACTCAAGACCACCAATACAATTTAGCATTTCTAGCAGCACCAATCCAGTAACCCAAATTAAATACTATCAGTTTAAAAGACAATGGAAGCAAAAATGAGACAAATTTGAAGCATCTGAGTAGCTGCAAAAATAAAAGCTGGACTTAATTTCTACTCTTACCTAAAACACATTGCCTGTAAGAACCTGCAAGAGAGAAACAAACAAAAAAAACCTCCACCAAACTGGTCACACAAGCAAACAAACAAACCAACCAGAAAATAAGAGAAAAAAACCCCAAAAACAAAACCAGAAAAACCCCAACTAAAAAAAAAATTCCCAAAACCCAAAGCATGCCAATATTCACTAAAAAGAGAAGAAAAAAGAGGTGAAAGATTAAAGGGCTGTAAAGTGTCATATTAGTGTTTGTGAATGCATATTCAGCTTTTCTCTTCTTGGTTTCTGTAATCAGGAAAATAACCATCTTAACTGCAGCATTACCAATCTGTATGGCTGCAGAAAAATTAGAAAATAACATTTTAAATGACTTGATATTTACATAGTAGATAAAAATGGATCATTTATCTGGATGTTCCCAAGTTTATCTTTGTAAAAAAACGTCATTATGAACTCTTTGAAGGTCTCAATGCTCAGATTCACCAGAAAAAGAAAAAAACCTTGTTCCCAACTTTTGTCTGTCCTAGCTGTGGCCTGTTCTTCCTGTTTTCTCTTCATGGCTGTGCATCTGGCCTGAAGTTCACAGATGCTGGAGACACTGAACCCTACTGGCAATCATACAGAAAAAAAATGGATCTATCTGTTGAAAAATTGGCTTTAATATAGACAGACAGCTGAAGGCCATTGAGGGTTGAACTTTTTATATGTGAGATGAGAAGGCACTTGTAGGAGGCTACTGCCTACAACAAAAGTAGATTGGCCTATTTCCATGATATCCATGCAAAATTTATTGGAATTAACATGAGTCACTGAATGGATTCCACAGCATTTCTAAGAGAGATCTAAAGGAACAGCAATACAACTGAGTGTAATGGTCTGAAAAACTGAGGCTGTAGAGAACTGCCACTAAGTAACATCAATAACCATTAGATTAAATAACAGGATCAAAATACAGACCCCCTGAGAAAACAGTCAACTTACATTTTTATTAACTAACGGAAGTTGTACCAACTACAATTCATGTTGACAATCATACAAAAACTGTTATAAATTAAACATTGTAAAATAAGGAACAAAAATACTTTGCTATGTTGTGAATGTTTATTTTCTAACTAACCAGCTTATTACTTCCAAGTGTTACATTCCCAGCATTGCCACAGTGGACACGCAGCTACGTGGCCCAGGATCTCGACACGTCACTGACATCCAACGTAGAAAATACAACAGTAGAATTTGTTTCCAGCCTTATCCTCTCAGTGTGGAGTAACAGCCCTCTTGTATTTGTGTGACGCTTTGGCAGCAGACAATGCCTTTCAGGAACCTCGCTGGGGGCCTGAGCAGCCATCGCACACCTGACCGATCCCAGGCTCTCCGTGCTTTGGCTCGGCGTTACCCGCGCTGGGAAGAGCCAAACCCTACTCCCGCCCCGCGGGCTTTCTGTGACAAGGTGAGAATCTGCTTCTGTTTCCAGCGCGTTTAGCGCTGCAAAACTCGTCAGAGAGCTAAAAGGGCGCTTTATACGTTAATTTTGGAGGTTTGCCCGTCTAAACTCAAATCCTGGCGCCGGGCGCCTCCGCCCGCCCAGCGGCTCCGGCGGGACTCCGGCCGCGGCGGAACCCGTCCCGCGGGAGGCTCCCGGGCCGCG
>VWYP01004209.1:311792-426908 GCA_013400435.1 Pycnonotus jocosus | reverse complement strand
CGCGGAGCTCCGCCGAGCGCCGTCTGCGGCGCGGCTGGGGCGAGGCGAGGCGGGCGGGGCGTCCGGCAGCGCAGCCCTTCAGCCCTCGCCGTCGGAGGCTCTGGGAGCTGGGGGAGCTCGGCCCTGCAGCCACACCCGGCACAGGAGGTTTTGCTCTGATAACCAGCCCCGAAGTCTGCGCTGCCGGGAGCCGCTGGGGCAGCCCCGCAGTGGTCGGTCCCTGTTGACCATCCCGGGAGGTTCTGCGGGTGGTGAAGAGCAGCACAGAACCGGCCAGTAGGCATGAAGCACATGTACTGGTGCCCTTCCAACACGATGTTTCAGGAGTAACCTTGACAGTCCAGTGAATCGACCACCACCACCCTCCCTGCTTTCTGTTTGAGCGAGGTTTGCTATTGGAAAACTAAAATCTACAATAGCTGTTGTCGTTATCCACTTGTCTTGTGTTGATGCTGAAGTTCAAGGAAATATTTATCATTATTTAGAGAAATGTGTTATTCTTTTTTTCATCATATTTTGCCCCCTGTCAAACAGAGGAGCTTATGTTTAAGGAATTACATCACTTCGCAAATCCCTCTATCTTTCTCTAAATATAAACTGTCTTTTAGGATGTGTTCAACTTGGCTGTTTTCCTTTTGTGAGTCAGAGCTAGTGTTACTGCTTTTCATTGCTTGAACAGGCTCCACAGACCCTTAAGAGTTTTAAGAATTGTTGCTCATGTGATGGGGATCATCTGGCAACTCTGCTTAACGTTACTGAGGCAGACAGGACCTTTTCCAGCCTGAAATACTGGAAGATGACAATGAGATATCTTGATTCTCTTTTGATTGTGGCATCTAATCAATGCTGCAGTGACCGACTGTAGGGGAGGTCTGTGACCTGCCATCTCTTGTGAGAAAGAAGTAAGCAGAGGGCAGGGAAGTTGTATCTTGCTGGTCATGTGTTGAGTTAGCAGCTCAGGGGTTTCTTTTTCACATCTGTAGTTCCCAAGCACACTTTACCCCTGATTTTTTTTTTTTTTGTAATTCTAGTAAGTTATTTTAATGAAGGCCTAACAACTCCAAACATAATGAGCACAGAGGAATACTTGTGGTAGTTTGAGTGCAAGTAATCATAATGGTGAGTTGGACATTACTTTTTTCTCCCATCCTCTGTGAATAGGAATTTGCAGCTTCTTGCCCCTAGGAAAAATGTTCCCCGTGGGGCTGATGTTAGTCTGCTTTGTAAATACTTAAAAAAGTCACTTTGGGTGAAATGCTAAAGGCCTTTCTGCTTGAGGGAATGCAGTTACACTGTAGTCATGCCACCCTAATTTCCCTTATATTACTCTTGATCTTCTTCAGGACTGTGTCTTACGAGTAGCATGGCACCTTTAAAAATGCACCAAGGTAAAACAATGAAAATAAAAATTAGTGTAACATTTTGACTGTAGAGTGAAAGACCATTTTGGAAGTTAGCCCAATCACCATTTTGTGATAGCTTCCTCAGGTGAAGGAATTTCCAGGGGGAAAAAAGACTATGAAGGATTGTGCAATGGAAAGTAAGGGGTATCTTGCCCTTGACTAAGAATGTTTGCTGTGGTGACTGAGATTTCTGTTAACTTGCACATGTTGATTTCTCATCTCTTTCATTTTTCTTCAATTTCTGAATGTCTTCTAGACATGGTCTGGATAGGAACATGTAAAGTCAGGAAAATGTGATGCTAATATGGTGTTGTGAGTTACAGAAGGGTCAAAGAGAAATACTTTACAGATTTTTTTTTCTTCCAGATTTGTGTTCAGATCACGTCAGTCCTGTATGCATGTGGGATGTTCAGACAGTGAAGATAATATAAGCCATTTATAAAGTCCTCAGTATGAAGGGTTTTTTTTCCCACCTAGTTGAATATGTTTTCTTTGTACTACTTAAGGCTACTTATACTAGAAGTTACTTAAGTAAGGTGAATTCATCAATACTTCTTGTGTTTGTAGTGTTGTTTTTAGATTAAAGCATACATTTTATAAAACTTAAAAGTGTCTTTTTTGAAAGTGCAGTTTATAAGATTATATGGCATAAGATGTCTCCTGTTTTATTATGAATAAAATTCTATGAAATACCAGCTCTGCAAAATAGTAGCTGTTAGTCTCCTTTGGGAAAAGCATGTTGTCTTAGTAATAGTGCGTTTGTTCTTTCTTTCTTCTTTCCTTGTAACTTAATGTCTGTTTCCAGTGTCCAGCTGTGACATAGCTAATACTGTCAAGGTTGTACAAAAGTGTTCTAATCACAGGTGTTCAGATAATATGATGGTAAGACAAACTTGTCTTCTGTTTTTAACCAAGCAGGGATGCTACAGCTAACGTGTGCAGAGAAAAATCAAGTCCTTCAAGGGAACACTTAATTTGCCTAGTCCTGGATTGGTGGTCTCTAGTGATGTTGGGGATTTGAAAAATGGATGAACTAAAAAGCCTTGACATTAATTTATATTGTATCCAGACATGCCAGTGAATTCATTAATACACTTCTGCATATGGCTGCAGCAGTTAGGGCTGGTTTAACTGTGTGGAAGCATGTTTAATTTTGGGCTTTTGTTTTGCCTATTTCTTGTTGTTCTGAGTCAGGACATACAAACTAGGTTGTATCTAGTATTTTAGCAGTGCTAATAAACATTGCCTGATTGTTTACAGTTCCTTGTTTTGTAGCATTTCTTGGTTATACATGTCTTTAATTTTATTCTCAACAAATTTCTTAAGCTTGGAGAAAAGGAGAGGAAAATAGTAATAATAATTCGAAACAAGAGAAGGGACTATTGGTTTTCCTGCCTAAATGATGTCATAGAACATTTAGGCTGTGGTGTGCAGGGAAGAACTCTGGTCTTATGGGAGTGGGAGGAAGGACATTGCCTCTTACTACTTTTTTTTTTTTTTTTTTCCCCCTCCTCCTCTGGGTAATCTGCTATCACAGAAATGAATAATGATTTCTCAAAAGCAAGTGCATTTCTGAAGTTACACATAGTAGAAATAAACTCATGAAATGTGTTCATTGGGTAACTGAGGGCCAAAAAGAGATCAGACCATTTAACAAAATCATTGTATTCAAACTCTTTCAAAACTGCCAGTATCCTCTTCCATTCTGAAAAACCTTTTTCCAGTAGTCCATTTGTTTTCAGTACATCTTTGTTGGAGGCCGAGTTGACTTTCAGCATGTGTTGTTCACTGTGATGCTCTAGAGCTCTTAGTTGAGCAGCTCATAAGCTGCCTTTTTCCCATCTTAAGCTTAGGCAGACATCCTCTTCACCTGAGGTTTTTGACACAGACAATATTGTGGAGCTTCTTTGTCATCAGTATAAAAGATTCCTTTGTAAGTGGGATTGCATGACTGTGAGTTAGCTTGATATATTTCATATTCCTACTTTCCCTTTCATAATTTTTCTTTGCAGATAGTTTTGGGAAAGGATTCCTGCTGTGCTGAAGTGCTTCGGGTCTGGGAGCAGTTTGGATTGTAATGTTCCTGGAAGGATGGGCTGTGTTCTTTCAAGACAGCACTTGTGTTGCATTTCTGATGCTTGGAAGACCCAGGTTTCTATATGTGTGTGTTGTCAGTTTCAGACTTTCATATGTAGATAACAGTGGTAATCTACTGTCAACAGCCCCGAGGGAGAAACATCCAGACATTTCTGTTCTGTAGCATTTTGATTCTCTTAATGAAACAGGAGCATTCTGGGAATTCAGGGTTGCTCAGTGGTGCAGTATTCGTACCTGTTGCTATGAATACAAGTTATTGAAGGTTTTATTGTCATGAACTGCAGGTTAAAGTCCAGCACTAAAAGCAGTACTTGGGCTTTTTTTGCCCTTTAAACTTGGTTCTAGTCTTGTTGTAGTCGTGAGAATGGTCCCAGCTCCAGGAATCTTTTTTAAATTTTTTTCTTCTGCCTTTACTATCTTGTGTAGTTTTCAACTTCAGACACTTTCACTTCATTATCTCTTCCTGGAGATTGCACATGTTTTCTGTATATGTGAAGTTTCTAAGTAGTGTAAAACACATTGCGTAATTACAGATGGAAGATCTGTAATTACAGATCCGCACAGATTAACAGATCTGGTAATAATAGGGGAAACCCCAAGATGATGTGTATCTGTATAAAACACTTAGGATGGAGAGACTTAGGAAAACAGGTTTCTGGGTAGGTTGAGTTTTTCTTGTCTGTGCATAAAACAGTACAATTAAATGTATAACAGTAATAAATAATAAACTTGTTTTGGATTAGATTTCAATATAACAAGTTAACATACTCCTACTTGAGTTAAACTGAGCCATGATTAAATTATTAAGATTCTGCTGCTGTGGAAACAATTCCTTTTTCTTGATGCATCACCATAAGATAAAACTGGAAAGGCAACTATTGTAAGATTTGGTGCTTGCCTGCAATTCATCTGCAGAAAATAAATACTTAAAATTTCTTCTTGCTAACTGTGCTGGCCAACAAGTTTGTTATTTATGCATTTTGCTTTTGGGTCTCCTTTTCACATGCCATCCTGGGCTATGCTTGCAGGCTGTTTTAGAAAATGCAGTTCTGTATCTTGTAATATACTTGCTTGGAGGACCAAAACAGTAATTCCTTAACTTTATTTACAGGGGTTTTTTTCAGGATTGTTGAGGTGCAAAATTGAAATGTTAATCGAATTTTGTTTCTATCTTTCCACTTGCTAGTGTATTTAGGAGGAGGGGAAGAACAAACAACTGGCCATATGCAGTATACACTTGGAAAACTCCCTCTTGGTAATTAATAGAAATTCTAGGATGTTCACGAGCTTCCTCTTGAATTGTTTGCCTTTAATGGGCCGTTATCTGAGCATATCAACTTTCTATGTTCATTTAAAGGGACACAATGCTCAGTTCAACATTGTTAATCATATGTGGAAAGAAAGAAGTAAAGAATATAATCCATTATTGACAGATTGGAATTACACAGTTAGAGTGAGTTCCTGTTAGTTAATTTATTTCCTTGAGCTTGTATGGCAGGTTCCTGACAGTGTATTAAAGTGTCCAAGTCCTCTGATATGCCCAGAGGTTAGTGACTAGTCTGTTAGCACCTCTGTGACTTTAATATAAACATAGTTTAATATAAAACAATTATATTAAACATAGTTTAATATAAAAATAGTTTTTTGAAGTGGCAGTTTCTTCAGTGTAGGTTAACAATCAACTCTACCCTGTAACAGCAAACACTTGTTAGTCTGTAGGACTCCGTGCTGGGGCCTTAGGCTTTAAGGCAGCATGGAGAAATGATGGATGCTTAGAGATGTGCTCTGTTCATGTGTAACAATGCAAAGGAGCTTCTTTCTGGCTTCCTGGTGGCCATCAGTTCCTTGCTGGTAGGCATGCACTGCAGGTGGGCTCTGCACCTGGGCCTTTGCCACGTTTTTCATTGAATGAAAGTTACAAGATTCAGAGAGACAAAAAAGTGTGTGATGTCTTTCCACAGGAAAGGGCCAACAAAAAACTTGTATTCAGGTGCCCTTAATGTCTTAAGGACAGATTTAAAGTTATGTATTAAAACTGCAAATTCACAACTTAGTTTTGTCATTTTAAAATCTAGATTTATACTGAAGAGATTGCCTGAAGGAAGCAGTCTGACTTTAAAAAACAAAAACCCTCAGAAGATCACGGAACTGTAGAACAGCTGAGTTTGGATGGGACCTCTGGAAGTTCCTTTTTACAGTTTTATTATACCATTCTCTTTAGGAGAAAAGTTGTGTTAAGCTTTGGTTTTTTTGGACCGTGCTTGCAGGCCCATGGTGTGATTCTTGGGCTTGTCTGTGCAAGGCCAGGGGTTTGACTTCATGATCTTTGAGGGTCCATTCTAACTCAGGATGTTCTATGATTTGTTTTGGGAGATGTAGAAAGGAAGTTGCAGCTTGTAAATATAGAGGCTCACTAGTATGAGGGGGTATCAAACAAAGAAGACTTTGTTTTGTAAGCAGACAGCTGAGTGAAGTCAGAGGCACATTCACAGATGGAATGGAGTTTTTGGTTACTGGAACTGAAATTTTTCTAACTCTACATTTTTTGAGCCTTAAATGGGGACCTTTTCAGAATCATCTTACATTGTGCCCAAGGTATTAATTTTTGTCTCAATCAATACAGAATTTCAGTTTCAGTATAAAAAAACTTTCAATATGTTCTTTGAAGAAGCATTATTCTTGACTAATATTAGTAAAACTCACAACTTAAGAAAATTAATGTGTCAGTTGTTTATTTAAAACATTGGTTTTACTGTAGCCTGTGTGCATTTGCATCTGTTCAGGAGTGATTGTCAGAGGAGCAAAGAATGATTCAACAGCATATAAAGTGCTGAATGCTTCCCACGTCATTGGTAACATATGATCTGTATTTGAAAAATGTAACCAAGACTGATTTTTTTTTTTTTCTGGGTGACTGACTAGTTTGACTGTAGTATCAGATTGAGTTTACTTTAAGTTAGGGTATTTGGATCACTTTCAGTTTACCAGGGCCTGAAATATACATACAGAAATTCACTATGGAAGTGTTTATTTTGAAGGTTCTATTTGTGTTGAAGATTCTTTCCTGTGGAAAGGCTATAGCTGGCTTCACTGGCACTCGTACAGAGCAGGTAGGCATACTTTGTCCCACAGAGTTGCTTTACATTTCTGTCTCCTGTGTATTTAGTAAGGCTTCAGATGTTCCTTTAGTATGTAGCTATAGGACCAGGTATTGTGTTTCTTAGATGCTGAGACACAGTTACTATAATTTATTTTTTAAATATCCAAATACAAGATTTAGGATTTGCCATAGGTTGTCAGTTGTACCTTGCAGAGTTAATTAACCTGCACTTAGACACAGATTGTGTTTATGATAAAGTCTGGGCTTAAAGCTAGAGTCTTTTATGCCAGTTCTGCATTGACTTGTGAGATAATGCTGTCTGCCTAGGCACCTGATTATCTCCTGACCTGAGGTGTCCACATTTCCTGTCTAGTCAGTGGAAGGAGTTGAAAGCCTTGGGGGCATGAATCAGGGCATTGTAGTGTTTCACAAAATAGTAATGGCATTACTTCAGTAAGCAGTATTAAAAAGCGTGAACAGAAATATCTTTTATATGAGCTGGGAGTGAGGCAATACAATTTTGTGACTACTGTGTTAGCTGAAGGTAGCCGTGTCTGTTGGGTTACACCTCATTTACACATCTTGACAAACCACTGTCCCTGCATGCCCCAGTTTGCCAAGGTCATACTGAATTGTGGATGGTTCTTGTCTCCAGCCCAGGAAATCAGTTGCTTGGGGGTGTTTCTTGAGAAAGCTTTGGGAAGGTAAGGTAATTGATTATCTGTGAAATTTTTCAGGAGGAAGCTAGGACCTAGGACCTCTAACTTTAATGATTTAATGGGATCTGAAATATGAGATTTAGTTTCTTAAAAGTAAATTCTTTGTGTCCATTATGATATTTTAACTGAGAGTTCTTATCTGACCAAAGGCTAATGTGACAGTCTTTAAAGGATTAAGAAACCAATGTGCCTATACCTCGATTAAGGAATTTAGTAGATAGGAGCCATGTATAGGGCACCTTCAGATCCTCTTAAGAATTACATAAAAGACTAGTTTCAGGCTCTGCTTGGTTGCTAGACAGTGTTTCATTTTAGGGGACAAGAAGTATGCAATTAAAAAGTACTAGACTTCAGTAACATTTAGGTTGGTTTTTTTGGTTTTTTTTAGTTAACATTTTTTTAGTTAACATTTTAACCTCCTAAAAAGAAAACTTCAAAGATAAGCTCTGTCAGCTAAGAAATATACTGGATTAGTCATGTAATGTAAGACAACACTGCATTAAACTGCCCTTCTTTTTCTTTTGGTGGTGGTTATTTGTGAAAGATACAGCAGTGTTTTGGAGTGGGAGTGTAAGGGCTTATGATGGTTCCAGATGCCTGTGGGTCCAATTCTACTCCTAGTTACTTCTGTATAAATCTTCTCATTTATTCTTGTAGAAATGACTGCTTATTTGTGAAAGTGGGCAGCTCTGGGCTGAGGCAAGGCTTGATCCTGTTGTCCTTGGAGTGCAGTAATAGTGCTTCTGCACTTCTGTTAAGGGGGTGATAAGACCATGTTTTAAACTCTGCTTTCTGTTCCTCTCCACTAGTTTGTTAGGGAGCTCTGATTTTGTTTTCTGGATGTTTGGGTAATGAAAACTGGGAATTCTCCAGTAGTATCAGAACACTTGTTTATTTCATGTTTGTCCCCTATGGAAACTTGTAAAGGACGATATAGTCAAGATGCTGACATAGCTTGTGATTAGTTGCTTGTTTCAAACAGTAATAGCTGATGTCTTCAAATTTTAACTTTAGAATACTGACTGGGTTTGTGTGTGAAAGTAGGCTTGGTATTCATTTGAAAGCCACATTTGCAGTTTTGTTTTTGTTTTTTGTATTCCGTTTGGTTACAGTGGAAAGTGCAGGAATGGATTGTCTTTGACAGTAACCCAGGTACCACTTTGGGTGCAAAATGAGGCTTCCTTACAGGTCTCTCTGAGCAGTGATCAAGCTGAAGAATGCATTTGTGCAGCTCTGTAACACTGGCCTGATGGTTCCACTGGTGCTCAGCAGATGTCAAACTCTCCCATACATTCATGAGCTGGGTGTGGTGACCCCTCATTTGCTGCAGAAGGAGATGATCTTAAATGAGTTGTTCAAAGTGATATCTGTGGTAAAACTGTGATAATAATATATCTTTCATGTTCTGTTTTTATAGATTATCAGCATATCAGATTTTATTTTTTTATCTTTTAAGCAATTCAGTAAGAAACTTGAAATCAACTCTGTGTGCATTTGAAGTCCTCTTGGTGTTAAAATTTGTGAATTTACTCCATGGAGAATCTTGCCCAATGTATAACACAAACTTCTTCCCTTTTCAGTTTATAACAAACCTGTTACTTAGGTTTCTAGATTAAAACAGGCAGTGATGTATATGGACTGTTTTTCTCCTTTTCATTGTGCATCTGTTGTGTCTTCCTCTGTGTCTGACATAGTTTGTGCATGTACCCTGTGCATGTCTCTGCACAGAAGGAAATGAATTTTCACAGGTGGAGCAATACAAGCTTCCCTTGTGAAGGTGTAGTGTCTGGGCGTTTCATAGGGAGCTGGTTTGGTGGCCATGAGCATTTTCTCACTTCCTGCTGGTGACAAAGCAGTAAATCCCAGGTTATTTTTTCTGTATGTTCCGCCTACTATGGGGAATTATTTCATGTTCTTACAACACAGGCTTATCTGAACTTCAGGATGTTCCCAGCTTTGACATGAGTGCTCATACTCATGTTTTCATTTAAACATATCTCCTTCCTCCCTTTTCAAAAGGGTGGTATGAGGTGGGGTTGACAATTGATGTCTGTTATGACTAAAAGGGAGCCTTGCTTTTCTGATAGAGGGGTAAATACATAATTTAGCTTGCAGTAAGAGGAAAAGGCTTTTCATTTCACTCCGTGAGCTGTGCTGAGGAGGGGATAGTAGGGATCAGAAAAGTGGAATCCAGGCTGTGATATAATGTATTGTAGTATGTTGTGCTGAATAAAATTTTCTAAAAATAGAAAAGAGATATTAGAGGACTCCCAGGAAGTGCAGCAGTCCCCTTAGAAACATGTCTGAGATGGGAGGAAATGAGAGTTTGGTACCACTGAAACACAGAGAGGTGCAGTGAGTTGCCTTCTGAGTGTGGGAGCTATGGGAGGTATTTATCTGATTAATGAACCAGTAGCACTGGTTCAGCTGTCTTCCTTGGACAAGGATTATTCCTATAATACGGTCTCAGTTTTGTCTAATCTCCTTCTAGTCTCAGTCTTTGTTTTCTGCCTTTATAATTTGGTCTGTTTCTTCTTCATTTCTCACTACTTCTTATCTTAGGAGCCCTTGAATGTGATTCTAATCATGAGGCTGTTCAAACCTCATGTAGCAGTCCCCAGGGACTTCTTAAGGAACATAATAGATGTGTATCTCCCTGTCATGTGTCAGTTTAAACATTAACTTTGATATCTTTGGTCAAAAAATACTGACTAGAGATTGCTTTTCTCTATTGATAGGTGAGTTCTCACCTTTCTTCATGTTCTTATTTCCTCATTTAAATGATTATACTTTTCTAGCTTATCTTAGAAACAGGGTAACTTTTGGAGAGAGTAAGATGTGACTCAGATGACTGGAAAAGGGGAAGCATTGTGCCCATCTTGAAAAAAGATGGAGAGGAGGATCCAAGAAGCTACCAACTTGTCAGCCTCACCCTCACCTCTGTGCCTGGGAAGGTCATGGAACAGATCATCCTAGAAGCCATGCTAGGGCACATGGAGGACAGGAAGGTGACTTGAGACAGCCAGCATGACCTCACCCAGGGCAGGTCTTACCTGATCATGTGTCTTCTGTATTGGACTGCCTCCATCAGTGAACAAGGGAAGCTACAGATGACATTTATTTGGACCTTTGACATGGTCCTCCCCAACATCCTTCTCTTTAAATGGGAGAGAGAAGGATTTTCTGGATGGACTGTTAAATGGATAAGAAATTGGTTGGATAGTCACATCCAGAGGGTAGTGGTCAAGGGCTCAGAGTCCCAAGGGACATCAGTGGCAAGTGGCATCCCTTAGGGATCTGTAAACTGTGATATTTTGTGTCTTCATCTTTGACATAGACTGAGGAATTGAGTGCACCCTCAGCAAGTTTGCAGATGACACCGAGTTGAGTGGTGTGGTTGACACACCTGAAGGATGGGATGCCATCCAAAGGGACCTGGACAAGCTCAAGAAGTGGGCCCATGAGAATCTCATGAGGTTTAACAAGACCAAGTGCTGGTGCTGCACTTGGTTGGGACAACCCTTGGTATCAGCACAGGCTGGGGATGAACAGATGGAGAGCAGCCCTGCCCAGGAGGACTTGGGGGTGCTGCTGGGTGAGAGACTGGACATGACCCAGCAATTTGCACTGGAACCGGATAGTTTTTAAGGGCCCTTCCAACCCAAGCCATTCAATAGTTCTGCAACTTACTTCGTAGTTTCCATTTTCCACTACTTTCAGTTCTACTCTCCTTTCACAACGTTTCTTGTGAGTTGCATACTTTAAATGAAACAACAAAGTTATTGATGATAAGGAATGCAAGTTAAGTGTTGTATAAATTGCAATTTGGTATGTTCTGGATCTTTACAGATATGTTATTACACTCTGTGACAGGGTGTGAGCCATTCCACACACATTGAGTAAATAATAGCTGTTATGGATAAATGCTTTTAAATTAGCAGAGCTGGATAAGTTGTTTCTGAACATCTTAAAATGAAAAGCTGGAAGAAATGTAGATAGAATAAGGAAGGACCTAGAATTGTCAGATGTCTAATTAAATGGTTGCTTCTTATTCTGTAGTGGAACAAAAGAAGCCAATGCTTTGCCAGTGCTAAACGGTCACTGAAAATAAAAACAAATTTGAGGTGTTGGGTGGTGGTTTGCCTCAGTATGGTGCTGGCAAGTCTACTACATTTTATTAATATTCTTAGAGTACTCTGTATTTAATTAAGCTTAAAATTTGAGTAAGGTACATTCAAAAGCAGGAGAAATGCATCTGTTATCTTTTAATCTTTCATTGAATGGAGCAATTGATTTCAGTGTAGGATTATCTGTATTACAAGGTACAGGGCACTGAAGGGCTGCTTCTGGTTAGCATTTTTCATTGTTCTATAATGTCTGAGCATTTTAAGTACAGGTAATATCTCTATTGTACTTTGAATTTTCTATTGTATTTCTTTAAAATTATCTTTAAAGGTTATCTTTTGTATACATAATTTGTAAATTAATTACATATTTATGTATACCTGAGATCTTTGCTTTTTAAGACGTGAACTTGCATCTCTGCACAACCACAATGTTTTGGTTTTTTGTTTTGGTCTTTGGCCTGAATGGACATCTGAAGCAAAAAGAATTTTGGAAGATTTATTAGCAGTAGATCCTTGCTTGATTCCAGATGAAAATCTTTCAGTTCTCTTGGGGGTCCTATGGAATTGTTCTTTCCTACAGTAATAAAATAGTTTTTCAAGTATAAATGGTGCTAGAATTGTCAAGCTGATTGAGCAACTAAAACTGATGAGTTGCAAAGAATTCCAAGTATGCATCTGGCTATTAGGGCTTTACCCACAGTTTTGTGATATCATTATTTGGGAAAATATCTCTTGCTTTCTTTACTTGCTGTGCAGATGGCCATACAAAAGATTGCTCTGTGAAGGAAGAATGAAACATCAGTAGGCATAGTAGCTAAAAGCAAAGAATGCACTTTACTCTCTTTCCTAGTTTCAGAATCTTTCTCATGAGGATTTGGAAGCAGCTCTTATAATGATGTAGCTTTTGAGAAATTAGTATCCTTGTAAAAGCTAGATGAAAGCCTCTTAAGAAGTTGTAAGAATAATATTTCTGCTATGTGCCTACAGTCATGACTCCTTTATTATAGATGTTGCTTTTTGCAGAGTTGCCTGTCCTTGCAAACCTTTCTGTATGAAATCTTCTTGGAGAGACAGAAGGTTCTCAAATACTAATAGATCTTGTAGCCCATAACATGTATGTACTTTGCAAATTAAAGGCTTCTTTCTTTTTTCAGCAAATGGAGTAATGCAAATGCTTTTTTGAAGAAAAAATCAAAACCTGGAGCTTCCCCTTCCCTCCTTTTCCCCTTGGCCTAAGTATTTTGGGATATTAACTTTAAAAATGTAATTTACTCCTCTTTTCGTCTTTGAAAATTTTCTAACATGTAGACAGGAATAGTAAAAATGCTTGATTACTGCAATCCTGATAATATCCCACTTTTTAAAAACCAATTAATTCTGTTAATCTCTTGAAAGCATATAAACTTGTGGAAGACTAAGTTCAGCTACCTTAATGATGAATGACCAGAAGAAAGCACATGTAGGTTCCATTTAGGGTTCACAAAGACCCTAATAAGGATATTCTTTTAAAACCTCCCTGCCCATCTGTATGCAGTGTGTTTCATTGGTGGCCTCACTGTACTTGTCAGGGTGAATAAAGGCTGTTAGTTTGTATTCTGACTCAGCATCACCCCTGAAATGCATACTGTATATCTGCATTGTATGTAAACTCATTATTAAAAAAAAACCCCAACAACTTTTTAGTGTTTCTTGTATCTATCAGGATTGAGACCTTTGAGTTTCTGGGTGGGTTGTTTTGTTTTTTTAAAGACTGACAC
Organism: Pycnonotus jocosus; assembly: GCA_013400435.1. Taxonomy (NCBI): domain Eukaryota; kingdom Metazoa; phylum Chordata; class Aves; order Passeriformes; family Pycnonotidae; genus Pycnonotus; species Pycnonotus jocosus. The sequence goes on along the minus strand of VWYP01004209.1, from coordinate 413,705 downwards.
TTACAGTATTCAACCCTGAAAAACTGTTGTGATGGTAACGTGATAGCTGATACTTACTGGGTAAGGATGAAAATGTTACTTACAAAGTGAATGTGTGCAAAATGAAACGGTCTGCCTTATCTCTGTGGAGTATGGGAAATTTTTCATTTGTTTGGATTTCTTTTTGCTTTTGTCTTTTGTTTATACTGTGTTTAATGTATTTTATTAGTGATAACATCTATGATAAAATGCATGGCTGAATCCTGGTAATGGGAGAGCTACTGAAAGAGCTGTTAAATAAAACTAATTATCTGTGAGGCTTTACCTACCTGTCCTGAAGATCTCTCTCAGGGATTTTTCCAGTTGTTGAACATAATGTGCACAGACCGTCATTAACTTTAAAGACACTTGTGTATCTTTAATCCTCTCAGGATTCTGGGTCTCCCTTGAATATGTGACACTTACTGATTTTCTTCCTCCCGGAGGAAGACATTTCTCCTTTTAAGTCTGTCCTGTCACTTTTGCACATTTGTCTTCATGGGAAAATTAGTAGGGATTCCCTTCCTTTTCTTGTTTTCTTCTTTTTTAAGTTCCTTTCTCATTGTTCTGGTGTTACATACTTGGATTGCCTTTTTTTTTATCTTCTGTTCCATCCCTTCACCAAATTTCACAGAGGTATGAGTGGTTAAAAAGACTGTAGTTGCAGTAGGTTTCGTACTCAGGTTACAGCTTGATTAATGTGAAAGCTTAATATTGAAAAGAGAAGATTTCAAAGGAACGTGTTAAGCTACAAGGAAACGTACAAAACCTTGATATCTAACCAGGTGTAGAATGCCATGCACATTGCAGTAAAGAGTACTGATCACAGAAGTGTACTAATAATAATAATCTGGATAAGATTTTAACAATTCCAGATCAGGATCCTAGTTGATTTAGATTTGCTTAAAATACTTTCCTTCTGGCTTCAGTGTACATTCTCACACTTCTCTAGCCTTGCCACTGTATTGTAACAGGGCTTACACTCCCTGAGTAAAGCCATTTTTAATTCCTTTCAGGAATGAATAGAGGAGGAATTGAGTTTCTGGTACAGTCAGAGCTGTGTGTAAGGAAATACTAGATCTGAATCGTTCTTATTACAGTTGTGAAAAGGCGAAAGAGCAGCAAATAGTTCTGTTGTATAGTGGGAAAGACAAATAAAAGACAGCAAACGTTTGCATTTGATCTTGAATCTAATTTACATAGTTTATTTAATAAGGCTATCTACTTTGATTGTAGAAGAGCAGGAACTTTTGTTGATAAGGTGAGCAGCAATTTGATTTTCCGTTTATGCCTTCTCTGGTGTTTGCACCTTGGGCTTACTGGGGTTGGATACCTTGAAGAAGTTAATGTATCTGCAAAAGCTAGAAGGAATACTGCCCACATTTGAATGCTCAGCAAACATTTGAACATTATTTTAGGAAACCTGACAGGTCTTAGAGTAAACTTAAAAGTCACCAAATGTGCTGGTACATTGAAAACACATCTCAGTGTGAATACAGCTGTACTAGCCTCCTGACTGCTGGGATGTAAGATCCTGGGAAGGGTGGATTCTGGTGCCAGAAGGCAGAGAAAACCTGGTGATGTTTGAGGGACCTAGTTCTTTCTCTGTGTGAACTGCAGTTGGCATCGTCTTTGCAGCACAAGGGAAGAGAGAATGAGGTAACCTTCTTGTGAGAGCTTCAGAGGCCACACTGACTGGGTTTGAAAGCATTGTATGAAAAGGTCCTGTAGTTTTCTGTCCCAGCAATAATATAGCCTGGGAATAGGGCTGAAGACTACCCTTAGTATCTTTGGGGTGCTGACAAGTTGCAAATGAGAAGATTACATGGGCTTGGTGGGAAAATGAAATTCATCTTCTTTCATTGTCAATTACAGCAGATGTAGCCAGAATAACATATTAATTTGAAGAAAACTGTTCAGTGTAGATTTAAAAGCCCTGAAATACGTAAAACCACATTTGTTCATGAAACTTGGGTAACTTGAAGCAAATTGTGAATGTTGTTCTCCCTTTCAGCTACACCCCTCTATTCACATTTTGAAATTATATTGGGATCATACCACCAATTTTAACCATGTGTGATTGCAGTGTTGTAGGTTTCTGCCTTTCCTTAAATAAAGGTAAGAAAAATGAGATCATTCCTATTCTCATTGAAAGTGTATTGTTGAGTAATAACAATGAGGGCATTTTATTAAAGCTGTAAAACTGTCCTAGTTCTCTCTCTCATCAAAACAAACAAAATTGTTCTTTCAACTGTTCTTCAAACAAAACTGAAATACTACAAAATGTAATCTACCAGTATATGTGAACTAGAGGACACAGGCTCAAAGATGAGGCACAAAGTATAGTGTAAGCACTTGCTGAAACTAAATTTATGTAAAAAGCGGTTAGGTAATTTCTTTTAGTATCTTCTTTGAGAAACACACCCAAAAAGTCAGTAACAGCAGAGTTGTGTAGATCAGAACTGGTAATGTTCAGCAAACGCAGCATTCAGATCCAACACTTAGCTCCTAATTCCTTTTCCTCTGTATCACCTGCATAGTATTGCCCACTCCTTCCCCCCCAAAAAAATACATACTGGAGATCCATAAATTGGGAAAGGATTTCATCTCCTGTAACCAGCCAAGTTCGTTATCACTTCTGTGTATTCAGTTGTGGTATGAAATTTGCACATTTGAATTGTTCAAGACATTGCTCAAAAGTACATCAAAATAGTAAGCACAGGACTTTACAGCTTGATGAAGTTGAAATAGAGGTGTTGAGTAGAATGTAGTACTGTGGTGAAAAAATAATTTTGTGCCTGGATTATCACCAAAATTTTAAAGGATATTGGGGCTGATTTAGCATAGAGACAAACCTTTTTTTCTTCAACTGCATAATGAGAGGAAACATTGCAGTAAGAGACAGACAGTTCCTGCCAGACACTAGAATTGTGATTATACTGATAAAGTTAGTTGGGATTATTTTTTTTTCCTAAGGTGGAGGTGGCAATTCCTCTCTTAGAGTATGATTTCTGACATCTTCAGTTAATGTGTGCAATAGTGAGACTGCCAGAAAACAGTGCTCTAAAAATGCAATCTCTTAAGTCAACCAAATGCTTCATTGCAAGTGGCTTCTTTTAATCCCCAAGTCAGTAGGCATCAATCCTGTTTAGTGGTTTGAGTTTTAGAAGAAGAACATTGATGTCACACTGAGGCTTGCATAATGGCAATGGTGGCTAAAAAATACATACTATTTCTATGAGCTGTTCTAAATTCTAGACTTCACTGGTAGCAGAGATACTGTACATCATTTTCTGGAAGCAGAAATGGATGCCCTTCTGCACACTCTTTTTTTGCATTATTTTCCATGTTCAAGACTCAGAGTGACTGATGAAGTCCTTTCGCCTGCCATTTTCCACCAGTGGGGACAGCAGTGTTCTCAGATCTTTCCAATTTAGCAAAACAAGTTTATGAAGGTAATCAGAGAAGGGTCATTTTGAAATAGAGCAGGAAGAGAAAGGAAATCTTCCCTTATGGATACTGTCCCTATACTCAAGTGAGAATGGTTTGGAAATCTGACCTTTGCATATGGGTTTGCTTCTTTCTTTTTTCCTTTTTTTTTTTCTTGTTGGTTTAATAAAGTGGGTATACTGGAGATAAACCCATGTTAACCCCTCTGTTACAGTATATGGAGTGCTGTGTTAGAACTAAATGGGAAGAGGGAACCTTATGTGGGACAGCAGGATACAACTTATGAATGTGTTTTCAAATCTAGTGTTTTATTTCAGTATACTTCCAGTTTGCATCTGTTTATATACTTGGCACAGAATTACCACTCATTACTTTAGGATTGACCATTTAATTGTTTTTTTCTTTTTATTTTGTGTTTTGGAGCATTTTGTATTAGTAGCCCACCTAAAATGTAACTGTTTGTCAGTGAAGTTGGTAATATCTTGTGCTGCTTTGGCTTGAAGGAAGAACTGGGCTCTCCACTCATTGATAACCTCTTTGTTTTGTATGACTGCTAGAAGGTGGTAACTGGCACCTTGCTTTTTCGTACTATTTAAGGATGCTTTGTAATTAATATAATTTGTTGTTCTTCAAGGTTACTAACTCACACATACAGTAATTCAAAGGAAACTGAAAGGAAGTTACAAGGAATTTCTCTTTTGGCAATGCTTAGTAAGCATGTTTCATCATCCCAGAAATTCTGTTCAGTTAAAGCCTAATTTTGGAAGAGAAGGAAAATTGTCTGTTTCTGTCTGGAACTTGCTTGATACAAAGCAAGCAATTAAACTTTCTGCCTAAAGACTCGTAATTTGTGTTTGAAAAAATGAATAACTGTGAGGGGAAAATCAATAGGAGTTAGAATATGAGGTTTTCCATTTTATTTCAACTGTCATGGAAGACTTGACTGGTTTCATTTATAGCTTCACCTCACCTCTTTTTATGAATATGCTCTATGTTTTCTGGTTTTCTTCTCCTTTGGGAATGCTTGATGGCTGTCATTGTGGATTTTTAGTTGAGTGAAAATGATGAGTATAAGTGACAGCTTTCAAATCCTCTTTTAAATAGATGTGAATTTTCCAGATTCTTTGTAGATTATTATATCAATCCCCTTTCAGTGCTTTTAATGGGTCTGTGGGATCTCTTCAGCAGCTGGCAAGGAGTCCATCTTAAAACACTTGTCAGGATCACCATTTATCCTTTGCCCAGTGTACTATCTGTGGTTTGCTGCAAAAGTGCTGAGCTATCCCAGCATGGATATGTGTGACTTATGAGTGTTGCATACCTTTATCCTGTGCATAAGCCCTGTAGTTATTACCTCATGTGTCACAAGCACAGGCATGAACCTGCTGTGTAATAAGGAATGCTCAAGTAAGAGAGGAATGCTTGGCAGAGCAATGTAATTAAGCATGGCGCAAACAGGACATGTCTGTCTGTCAGATATGACCGGTGTATTCTGCAACCAGAGTGTACAAGAAAGTGCTCATGCCTTGGACAGACAGACATTCAGCAGTTTTGATCTGTCAAATGCTAAATGACAGGATTATCATGTGCTAAATAGAAAGCTCTTACTTTTTTCAGTTCTAAATTTGAATTTTGAAGATTTAGATCTGTGTTGGTTCTAATTAATTTTATAGATCAAGACAGACAGTAGTTTCTGATTTTGAAATGTCCAATTACTAGTTTCATTGCTCCTTTTTAATGCATTTATACACTTCGGCAGTGATTGTGAGTTTGAAGTGTTATGCGGGTGCAGCTGAGGTGTAAATCAAATAAATGACATTAGTAGTAGGTTAGACTAAAGGATATTAAAACAAGCCAAGCAATTGCTTGTTCTATTTATTTATTTATTTATAGCTTGTAGGCTTTAAGTGATTTCCTTGGGTTTAGATAGATGTCACAATGACATTTCCTGATTTCATGTCCTGGGGCAAAAACATATCTTTAGAATGTGATTACCTTGAGTTGGTGTTAACTGCTTAGAGAAATATCAGTTGTAAAGAGTGTATGTTTGAGCCACCCTCAGTAGGGACTGGATCTTTTGAAATGCTTTCAATTTGTCTAAAAAAATTGTCAGAAATCTATTTTCTGAGTTTCAGTAGAGTTGAACTTCTTTCTGAACAAAAACTTCCTCATTCTCCTGTCACCAGAAATAAGTTGGTCCCATTGTTTTTGGTGTTCTACTATGAGTAAGTCTTAACTGAAGTTTTGCCTGTCATTGGTACCACTTTATTTAGGTTTTATTGATATTTTCTACTTTGAGTTTCAAAATGTTGCCTCCTTATGCAACGGAGGAAGTTGAAAAAAATCTGTTTTATCCATCAGTGGGTATAAGAATGCTTGTTTACTGTGAGCAGTTGTGCTTGTCATTTTATATATTCACTGACCAAACAGGGAGAAAACCCCTGTGGAAAATAATTAAGCCTTTGAAATTCAGCAAGGTTTCTTTTGAAATATTACCTCAAAACTTCTCATAACTGTTTGGGAAGAACTTTCTTTCTTTTTTTTCTTTTTTTTTTTTTTTAATATATACACAGCATTTTGAATGGTAGAATTAAACTATTGAGACTCGTGGCCTAGTGTCTTATTGATAGTTACATGTTTTAGTATCTGTGAAACTGCTTTAACTTTTCTGAACCACTGCACAAATTGCTCTAAAATCTAATTTTAAGTGTTAATTCCACTGTTACGAGTACACAATAGCAATGCTTACTATTTGAACTTCTTTTTTCTTTCTGTTCAGACATGCTTAGAGGTTCAAGGATTTATTTTCTGTTATAATTTCAAGTTTACAGACTATAGTCTCCCTGAAATTCAGATGACTGCCTACTCGTGGCCCATATGGAACAGGAACCATTCTTAACTGTGAGCAAGACCATTTTGTGCATAATTCTCCTTTTTGGCTGCTCTATTTATCATCTTACTAGAATGAGATTATGCTCTCAGGATGTTGATAAATGTTGATGAATTGTAGTCTGAGCACTTCTATTATCCATGAACTGTTGTATTTGAATAACCAGGAAATTTTATTGACACATATATGTTGTGTTTTTGGCTCTCTAATTATCATACTGTTGTTAAAGTGGTTATCTTGTTATCTTGACGTAGAGTGGAAGAACTGGCAAGGCTTGGCAACTCCTTTGCCTCCTATCGAATTTGGGTTTCTTGCCAGTGTCACTGAAGCAATTTTTAACGTGCTCTTATTAGGCTAGAATTGCTTGTATCATTCTTCTTTTCTACTAAGTCTCAGCTCAGAGTTTGTCAGCAACACTAAGTATGTTCTTGTGATGCTAGTGTTTCGAAGATTGTTAGACACTTTGGCTCTGTGCATTGAGGCTTGCCTACAGGAGGTGTAGTGACTAAGGGAGATGCTACAGCCTTTCTAGGTCATCGTCAAATCAGGCTGCTGCTGTTATTCTGCAGAAGTTTTGCAGCCCTCCCTCTGAAGATCTCCATCTGCAGTCTTGAAGTCCTTGCTGCCCTTGCTAACCACATATAAGCCAGAAGTTTTTGATTCAGTGGTATAGCTTTTCAAATGCATGTTGTCTTCTTTCCCACTGCTGAGCTGGGCAGTTTCTTGCATAATTACCTTTTATTTGAAGAAGAAATAGCTCCAGCTGGCTACTGCTGCTGAATTACTGTGTGCAAGCAATGATTAGGTGCTCTGACTTTCCTTCCTTGTGCTTCTCTACTCTCACTACTTCGCCTGTCCTTACTGGTGCCTTCTGCAGTAGTCTCTCTCATGATCTGTCACCCCTTACTTAAAACCGTCTAAAAGAGTAAAAACCAGATTTGTTTGCATGATTCCTTTGTTTTTCATTTTCCTGTCTTTATGAGACTTGGAATAACTGCGTGATAGCAAAAGGCTAGAGTAAGCACAGGCATTGGATCCTGTTTGCTGCTTAGTGTGTTTACTCAAGCTGTTGCTGTTCCTTGTGCAAACAGCTGCTGGTGGTTTTAAGTTGATCTTTTGTTTCTTGTGTTGATTAAACCTGCCCAGGTGCCCTGTGAGCTGGAGGCTCCCTGTGGTTGTGGCACCAGGAATGGTGAGGGCTCCCTGGGGTGTGGGGCGTTGGGTGGCCTCAGCCTGGGTCATGGGACATCCCTGGGGGTGAGGTCATGCCCAGGCTGGGGTGTCAGGCCTGCTGAGGGGAACTGTGGTCAGACAGGGCTGTAAGGATGGCCTGAGGTCAGGCTGGGATGTGGGCCCACAGGTGTATGGCTTGGTGGGGCCCATGGGCACCTGAGGGGAGCTGGATGCGGGCCCTGCTGGGCTGACAGCTGCAGGGGTGACATGCGGTCCAGGTCAGGATGGGGGGGCTATACAGGGCCATAAGGCTGTCAGGGTCATGACAAAACCTACACAAGATTTTAGCTGTAAAATTAAAATGCTTAATAGAAGAGTTTAAAATGCCTACATGTAGTGGTTGTCAGGTGTAGAGAAGACACGGCTGAGGATATTTTCTAGCATGGAAAGATCATGTAGGTATTGGCAATCTTTTTTGACGCCATAAAACATAACTTCCGTAAAATGTGACTAGCTATTTATTGAACGTGCTTATTGTGAACTTTCTCTTCTATAACAGTGATGGGGTGTACAATTTTTATAGTTATTGTTGTGCATCCCTGCTGATACTTCTAGCACCAATTTTCCTTTTTGGTCAGATTGAGTGTTATGGAAATAACAGCTTGTCATCACTTGTTTGCAGATGTCTTCTTGAGTTGTAGCCTACATTTGAAACTTGGCTGAAAAAAACAGATTACCTTCACTCTTCCCTTCTCCATCTATGTTTTTTCTTTCTCATTTATGCTAAATAGGAAGAGCTTTGTTCATCTAATTCATGTGCCAAAGATCATATGGCTTACAGCAACAACAAAAAGTCTGAGACTTTTTCCAAGTTGTTTTTTACTTTATGTGGCATAATGAAACCTGGGTTTTGCTGTTGGTTGTACATAAAGGAAGAAAGTTAGTAGTGCTATATTTTAATCTTACTATGAGCATTATGTAAAGCAAATGGTTTTGTGAAAATACTTGATTATGAAAATATCATAATCAACCACTTGCTGCATTTTGGAGAGGTTTGCTTGCTAATTTATGTTACTTAAGGTAGAAGGTAGACACGAAGTCAGGTCATCCCAATATTGTTTCTCATAGCTCTGAAACTAGACCGATATCAAACTGATGAGGCAGAATGCAGTAGGACTGGGACAGAATCATTTCTCTGAACTTAGCAGTTACCAGCTGATGACTGTGTTGATGTATTGAAGGTGGTTTGATGTAAGTGGACTCAAGCTGTTCCATTCTGTACTTTTGTATCCTTGTCAGATAGCTGTCAATGCCCTTAATAGGCCTGAATTAAACAGTTGTATGTTGATTGCTTTGACGGAAACGTAGAAAATCAAGGATTGTGGGTAGGTATTGATTATAGCTTTGTAGTTATTATTTTTCATGTCAAAAGAAGTGTTTTTCATACCAAAATAAGCATACTGTTAACTAAGGAACTCAAGCTCAAATTACATCTGTTTCTCAGAGTTACTAGCCTCAGTTTCGGCTACATCTTTACTTAAATGAGGAAAGGTATACATTTGTTGGTCAGTAGGATTTTTCCAGACTGTTAAAATTGCAGCTGCATGGCTGCATGTCTCGTCTTGCATTTGGTATAAAAGCTGTGAGAAAGATCAGTCTTCTGCAGTATTGAATAGCATGTACATTATAGAGTAAAGTCCAGACATCCCATTAAATGGAAGTGAAATGTAACATACTTGAGCATAAGTAAAATAAGTTGAAGTGAGGAGATTGGCAGTGAATTTGGAGTTGCCTTCCATTTCCATGGATTTCACTAAGGTGTGGGTGCTTAGCTTCCATAAGTGTTTGAAGTGCCACATTTTCTTCACTGGAATGCAAATTAGATACACCTTAGGTAGTGTTATAGAAGTAACTGGATAGGAAGAATATTAAAAAACAGTGAGCCATGTGCAAACTTTAAGGCCAGAAACCTCAATATTTAGAAGTTACACATTTTACTGTTCATAACCAGGAGATTAAATCTTTATTGGCAAGATAGAGTTCTTTTTCCTCAATAAGGTATTCAAGTGTCACCAACATCCACTGCCATTTCAGTTTTCACAAAATAGTATTTAGAAAAGAGTAATGCAGGAATATGACTGTCATGCTTTATCTTTTGCATACAAAGTAAAGCCTGGTTATTTTTTATTATGAGCAGGATGTACTGAAGGAATTAATTCATAAACAAAACATCTGTCTCTCCAGCAGTTTTTTTGCTGGAATTGGAATGAGTCATGGGGTTTGGAGCTGTGCTGGTCTCAGCGCAATGAGATCACCAGACGACTTAAGGTTTTCGCTATGCTTTCCAGAAAGAAAAAAAATATATTGTTAAGTTAGTAGAACTTAACCTCCTTTTACACTTGCACATGTCCACCTACTTTTATGCCTTTATGATACTGGGAACTCTCTTCCAGGGGAGCGGTTTCCTTTTATTCTCCAATAAAAAGGTTGAAGGGACTTGGACAAAACTCTGTATACTAGTAAAAGTTAACAATCTGAATGTGATGAGAGAAGAATGTCAGGAGTGGTGAGGAGCAGTATGTTGTTGCCAATTCAGTTTTGGCCTGAATTTGTATATGGGTAAATAACATCACTGAGGGAAAAACATTGAGATGACTGACTAAAAGTAGTCTAGAAATGTTTCAAAGAAAATCAGATTTTATCTGTAAATTACTTGAAAAGCAGTATTTTGGCAATAGGAGATGACCTTCGTTGAAAATGAAGCTGTGTTCTTCTGCACTTGTTTTTTCTGAGGTTTTATTTATGAAATGTTAGATTTTTTTATCCAGCTGAGTTATGATTTATTTAAAAGAAGAAATTGAAGTGACTCAGTGCTTTGCTGCTCAGTCAAATTGAATTGACTCAGTTAATTCCTTCTGAGTTTTGTAGGAGCTGTGGCAGGTTTTTTAACACTGTCTAGTAAAGCTATTGTATCTGTATTCTCTAGATTTGGTGCTGTAGCTCTTAAGGTGAGAACAGTCAGTAATTTTGTTGGCAGAAATGCATGCAAGTCGTGTTAGCACAATCACTCTGCACTTGAGCTTTCTGTCCTGACACTTCATAAAATTCTCTAAATTTGATTTGTATGGAAACTGATCCAGTCTCAGTCATCCCTTAAAATAATCTAATATTTGTACCTTAGAGACTGGATGCCACGTTTCTGAAATATTTTGTTACTCTGGTGGTCAGTGGCACTGTCTCCATGTTTCTTGCTTATATTCTCACTGAGATTATCTATCTGACAATCTCATTAAGCAGCGGACTCCTGTGCTCCATTTTTTAGTAATAGGCCCTTGCATAGTTTTATTTCCTCTTGTGATTTTCTACAGGAGTTTTAATTTTCAAAGTCTCTTTTATATGCATTAATATGTCTTAGATGCATAGAAATTGAGGAAGACAACTTTTGGAGCATGAACAGTTACTTTTGTCCTTGGCAAGGCTATAACGGGACAAGAGTGAACTGCTTCCCATGTCTTTCTGTCATTCCCTTATCTAGCCAACCCCTGGCATAGCTGTAGTCCAGGATGGTAAAGCCTAGTCCTGCATTTCACCATACACACTCACACTCCATAGTATGGCCTGGGAAGACCACCTACAGTGCTTCTGAGTGGAGGGGCTTGGCTTCCACTAGCACTCGTGTTTCTGCAGTTAAAGAAACAAGCAATTCAGGTTCTGAAGCAAAAGCTTTGTTTTGTTTAGACACTGTATGTCTAAAAAAATCAATAAAAAAAAATCTTAGGTGCTGAAGTCAAGGTCTGGCATTCTATAAGTTGAGCTCAGTGTTGGACAGGGAACAGCTTTTCTGCAGGTATCCTCTTGACTCTCTGAAACCTAGTTAGGGATTGTGCTGCCCAAGTCCAGTATTCGATTTCATATCCACTGCTAGAGAAGAATGAAGTGTCTCTCTTTCCTGGCTGGGTTTGGATCTTTTGTGGCTGGTGTGTTTTGCTCAGGTCCTTAGCAGAAACCTTATTTTCCTGACTGCAAGCATCTATGATTACACTCAGATGGGAAAATTGTACCTTTTCACACAGTCTCATCCTAGAGGTCAGGTTGAAGGAGAACTAAAAATCACTTTCATAATCATGTACCTAAATGAAAAGCGTGGAAGTGAGGATATGTATCCTTTTTAGCTGCCCAAAAGAGACATTTTGGAGTAGAATCCATTTTAAGTCAATAGCCTTGAACAATGGTTCTACTTTTTTACTCAGAAGTCACTAAATAAGGATCATGTTCAGTGAAGTTCTCCACTTTGCAATTCCTTTGCCTAGAAAGGGAAAGTTATTATTTATTATAGTAACTTAGTACACAGACTTACTGAACTGTCTACTACTACTGTTTCACTTCTTGTTCACAGAATAAACTCTGAGAATAAATGCCAGCTACAGGAATTGCAACTTATTGTCAGTGTGTGGCAGAAGTAGAGTTCCTCAAGTGTTCTGTAAAAGTCTTCTCATTTTAAAGTGCAGTTAAAAAGCATCAGACCAAAGCATATAATGCATACCTCTACATATCCTTGACTCTATCTGCAGTGCTGCAGCAAGTAGTCCTAATCTTCCTCATCTCCCCTGGGTAGTCTAAAGATGCAGCCTTCTTTACTGGTATTTTCTACTGTCATTTTTTTCAAGTTTGGCTGAGTCTCTCTGCCAAAGAGTGTAGAGAATTAAACTCACCAGTGAGGTGCTCGTAGGGCATGCAGGGCATCACAGTTGAGATATGGTGTGAAGGCAACAGGATAAGTAATGGGAGACAGGATATGTACCCTACATTTCCCCCTCTCCCATTTTGGTTGTAAGATGTCATAGCAGGCTCTTGCATTTTGTCAATGGAAGCCATTTCTAGGCACATGAAGGACAAGAAGGTGAGCAGTATGAGCCAAGGTGGTGAATTGTGCTTGACAAATCTACGTTCTCTGATGAAACATCTTCCTCAGTGCATGAGGAGAGATTTGTGGAGGCTGAACAAAATGACAAGATATGTACTTCCAGTGCAGTGTATTTCTCTTCTGATGTCATCATAGCATTTTGAGAAGTGGGCCTTTGTCCCTGCCCTTTTATAGCATACTCAGTTTGTTTCATCTGGTAGAGTTTGGGTTCTTTCTGCTTTCTATTAGGAGATGGTTATGTTATATGGGTTAAAGAATAACCCTTGTATGGAATGTCACTTTTGTCTGGAATGCAGAGACGTCTTTTTTAATCTCTCGTGGTAAAATAGTTCATTACTGTGTCACTTGCCAAATGCTTCTAGATCAAGGGCCTCTTGTGCTTGGAGTTATATTTGTTTTTTACTGGTATTTCAACAGATCTTTTCTATGCCTCCCATCCCTTCTTCACTGGAAGCTGGGATTGCTCTCAAGTTTCTTGACTGTGCCCATACTGTTTTGACAAACACATATTTGTTTCACCTACATTTTACCTTCCTTGTACCTGTGCCCATGGTGCCTATCTGGACAGCTTGTCCTTTAAGGCAGATGTAGTGAGCTTTTTGTTTATTATATACTTAACGTTGGCAAAGTGCTGTTTTCAGTGTGGATCAACAACCCCCAGAAATAAGCCTTAATGTCAGTTTCTCAAAGTATGTTGTTTGTCTTCATAAGTTCTTTTATACTTTAAACATGCAAGCATATTTTAGGTGTTGGAAGTTATAAATGTGTATTGTGAATTTAAAGCCACCTGTATAAGTTCTTAAGCTTTTTTGCATGTCCTGTTTGCCATTATGAAATGAATATGTTTGAAGTAAATTGTTAGAGGGATTAAGTCTAATGAATGGCCAAGTATCAGGCTATAAAGTCATGTTTATTTACCTACTGACAGTGTGAAAGGAAGAGAGTAAAGTGAAGCTCGATTGAGTCACTCATGTTATTAAATTAACTGTTCTCCTTTAATGTAGCTGATTTCTAGATGGGTGATTTTGAGGAGTTACAAAGTTCTGGAAAGAATGCTACTGATACCTTTTATGAATTTTATGCTTTTTGCTGTTACTATGTCTGCAAAATATATGAAAGGAGAAACGTATAGCATGAAGACCACTTGATTTAACATAAGATGTACTTATAAAATATTTTGGGTATATAAACAGTTAATTATGGAATTGCTTTTAACTGCTTATGTTGATTGTTGGATTACAAAGGCAAAGTAGTTTAATAGTTTTTAATAAAGTATGTTGTTAGGATTAGTAGAGGTTATGAGTCCTGTTGAGTAAAGAAAGAAAAAAATTGTGGAGAGTCTATAAGTTCATTGTAACAGGATATATTGTCTCTGAGATGAGTTTAGGATTCAAAAATAATAAAATCTAAGAATGTCATTTTAGGGCTTGGTTCTAAAGGAGTATGCAGAGATGAGGGCAAAGTTTGAAGAATTAATTAACCTAGTGAACTGTACGTTACTGCCGAGAGTAGTGCATGTTCTTCCCAGTCTCACTGTGTTGATACTAATGTGCAGCTGCAAATTTTATGATTGGTTGAGTGTTCTCATGAATCAGGAAAATGCTGGGAAATAAAGGATGTTGACCCCTTCATTTGGTGACATCCCACAATTTATCTGGCATAAGCCACTACTGAAAAGCTTCTTTTGTTTGAGGACAGGACTAGATTTATTTCTCTGTGAAACAGTATTCCTATCTGTAGCTGGAAATTTCTGTCCTTGAGCAATTGTACAAGTTGCTACTATTGTGTAGTGGTGGTTAGGTTTTGCACAGGCAGATGGTTTTCATAAGGCTGTTTTGCTAGAAAAAGAATTATACATTTGAGATAAACACATCTACATGGATTTGTTTTCTAGGCTGCACAACCACAGGGCTGTGTGGCAGTCACTTGTCTTCCCTTACCTTGTATTCAGATGTCTTAGTTAAAGATGGAATATATTTCTTCCTGTCGTTGGTGCAGAATGTATTTGTGGAATAAAAATCATAATTCTGTATGGAATATGTGCTTGTTATTTTGATTCAATGCCATTTCATCTAGGGGTGTGGCTGTGTAAAATATGATGTGGGTTGTATGAAGTTGATTTTGGCATAGAGTTGTTGCAGAGGATTTGTTGCTGTGGATGTTGTCAGTTACTATACATACGAATCTGATAGAGGAAAATTAAAAATGCCATTCTATTTTAAAATGTGTATTTATCAATCAAGTGTGCATTCAGTGCTAAAATTACCTTTTCATAAGCCTGTGAAGGTATATTGAGAGATGATGTTATTTCAGGGTCCATAGCTGCTCTTTAGAGACAGTGTAAATTATTCATGGTAAAGTTGCAGTTGACATTAAAGTTGGAAGGGTGTCTGATACATTGATTAAGCTGGTGTCTTCTGGGATTTGTCTAAAAGAAGACATACCTTGTGTATTTTGTCTTTTTTTTTGTTTGTTTGTTGTTTGCTTTTTTTTTTAAACAGCCATCTTACTTTGACATGTGAGATGGGTAGATGCCTAGTGGCTATAAATCTAAGTTTTGTGTGCAGTAGGTATGGAATCACTCCTGAATATGTGAAGTGAATGATAGAGGGGGGTTGTGTTGTATTGTCCTGCTGTGTCCCTGCTCCCTGGACAGGATGTTTCTTACACACATGTAGGTGTTACGCCTTGCTCCACCTTCTCATGCCCTCATATTGTATTGTCTTATTTTCAGGCATGCAAAATGGACTTGATTCTCCTAAAGTTTTCAGTTCAAATAAAGGTATTCCAGCCTCTTTCTTTGTGAAGTGTAAAAACACATAATAGTAGTAGAGAAGGATGTTTTTATTTGCTTGGGCTATGTAGGTTACCATAATTCTTTCATCCTTCACTGTGCTGTTACACTGTTTTTCTCAGAATTTAATATAGAACTGCAAAATGTCAGTATGTGTTTTACAGGTGGATACCTGTAAATGTATGTAATGGATACCCATGCCACACTGATTAATTGATTAATACCACACTGATCTGTAAGAGATACTAATCTAAAACTTAATGGTTGGTCCAGATCCATGAACCTGATGAAACCTTCCCCATTCTCAAGAAGCTACTGCTTGTTCTCTGCAAGGAGTGCAGAGGAGAAAGTGGCACTTTATTTATTTTTTTCTTTTTATTTTGAAAAAAGACTGTCTTGTTCCCAACAGGCTATCACTTGACAAAGTTTCTGCATTACCACCTCCATGTTTGATGGAAACTTTCTGGCTATTTAAAACAGAATAATTCTGGCACTGATTACTGATTGCAAATTACTATTAAAATAAATAAGGAGGAATCACTTGAGAGGAGAAAAGCCAATAGTTTCTTTCCTAGGTTTTTCTCAGCTTTCTCTGAGACTGAACTGTCAGTCATTTAAAAAACCCAACCAACCAAAAACAACAAAAAAAACCCCCAAAACCCCCACAAAGCTCCATAAATTTCAAGTATACAAGTTCTGTTTGTAGTCATGGTTTTCTTAACTGGATTCTGTCAGGAGAGCAGAGCTAAGCTATCAAACATACTGGGGGCTAAAAGCTGTGGATGACATTTTTAATCATTTCTGAGAAGATAACATCCCTTGAACAAAACCCTGGATCAGTGTTTTGTTCATATTATTTTTGTTTGTAATTTCTTAAGTTTGCAGAACAGTGTAATTTTGCAAGCTTTGTTGAACTCACCCATTTTGAAGTTAGTGATGCTTGTAGCTGCTGGAAGATTCTTGGAGAGAAGTACGCAGCATGTCAGAAACGTGTTCAGGTTGTGTTATTTGCCAAAAAGAAAACTGTATTTATTTAACTGCTGCAAAGTATCAGGACACTGCCAACAGATGGTTTACTACTTTTACATAGTGCTTGTTTTCCCTCAAGAAAAACATTCATATAGTAGTTCACAGAGGTGTCTGCTCTTACAGGGATTTTAATATCCCCAGAACCACATATATTTCATTCTTAGCATTATGCATTTTGCTAGTAAGTTATTCTTAGGCATTTGGAGTGATTGAAAAAAAGCACTATTTATACTTACCGGGGAATGTTGATTCACCTTAGATGGATGAAATAAAATGCTTTAATACCTTGATCTTACATGTTATTGTCTTCTCCCAATGTATTACTGTGCTTTTGTACTTCTCCCCAGCATTAAAGTAAATAAAGGAACTTTTTTTCTTTTTTTTTCTGATGTGGATGTTGTGGGTTGCAGTTTAGAAAATTGAAAATATTTAGCCTAAGAGACCTGACTTTATTCCCTCCTTCTCTTTTGGGATATTTAATTTAATGGATGACTGTAAGGTGCAGAAATTTGCAATTTGTACCAATACCAGTTATGTGAGGAGGAATGGAAATGAAACTTTGAGGATTTGTAAAACCTGATTTCAGAGTGTATTGAATTATATACTAAGTGGAGAAAACAAGTGGCAAGAGTACTCTGTGCCAGTGGTTAGCCCAAACAGTTTTGTGGGGTTTAATTTTTTCTTTCTTTAAAACACCTTCAGCTGATACTGTAGGAATAACCTGTCTCTCTGG
Organism: Pycnonotus jocosus; assembly: GCA_013400435.1. NCBI lineage: Eukaryota > Metazoa > Chordata > Aves > Passeriformes > Pycnonotidae > Pycnonotus > Pycnonotus jocosus. Next base: position 396,694 of record VWYP01004209.1, on the reverse strand, counting down.
CAACCTGTACACTAAACTATGAATCCATTTAATGTGTTTTTTCAATTATCAATACTTAGGTCAGAATGTGGTTACTGTGAGAGGTCTTGACAGAGTAGGTGATGTGAGTTGTTAGTGTGTTGCAGTTAGGGGTGCTCTACTGCAGTAATAACAGCATTGCATCATATACTTTGTATATTCCTGTAGGCAACAGTTCTGATAGCAACATAACAGAGCCTGACTTTTAACCTGACTTTTTGCTACCCTTCCGTTTAACCCAACCAATAATGGAGTCAGTATACCAAGAAATTTTAATACTGTCTTGAGCCCCATTTGTTCTTATCAAGGAGAAGCCTCATTTGAACCCCTGTTTTAGCACTTTTTAGTAAGTTTGATTTTTTGTAGCAAGTTTTGATTTTGAAAAATTTTGTCTGGATCGGCTCCATACCATGTCTTCAGTCAGTGACTTCAATATTTGATGAAAGTACCTGACATTTTGGGTTCTCTCTTTAAAGTGCAATTTCATGATCCTTGTGAACTAATACTGCTGGGCACCCATGGGAGCCCTAATCTTATCACCTGCACTTCATTCCCTTGTGCTGCACACAGCTGTGGAGTGCACTGCATCAGGGAGCTTGAGCTGAGTAAAACCAAAACTAATTGCTTTTTTTTAAAAGATAACTTAAAACTGGATTAATTCTTGGCTAGTTCACTGCACTGCCACAGAAGAGTTTATGCTGTCATAAGGAAGAGAAGCACAAAAATAAATCAATGATTTCTGCCAGTACGAGTGCTTGAGGTGGTTGTAAGTTAAATGAGAAACAACACAAACCATTGAAAGAAACTGTGCATGTTTTAAACAACAGCCTTTTTGACTAGTTCTGCTTTCCTTGAGGAACATGGCTGCTCCTTCTCACCAGTATCCATTAATTTCATATTTTTAGTGATTTTTCTTTGCCAAAATACGGACAAACGATTGAACAAGCAGCGAAAGCTCAAATGCAAATTCAAACCAGTTGATTTGGGTTTGTGATGAAGTATTAGGCCATGTGAATAAGTTGGAACTGCTTTAGTGGTGCTTCTGATGCTGTCTCATGTGATATTAGTCACATTGGGTTACCTAAGGAAATTAGGTTCACTTGAAAGTAGCATAAGATGTGGGAACACAGAAATGAATTGGTATCTTTCTAGTTTTTACTGGAGGAGTGAAAGGAGGCTATGTTAGGTCTCAAGCAATTTTTACTGTCTAAAGTGATGGCACACAGAATGTACCTCCTGACTTTTTCAGTGGGTGTCTATCTAGACAACTGCGAGTTTTAAAAGACAGAATTGGACCATGAAACTATTGTACAGTAGGAGAAATAGTCTCAAATCAGTAAGAATAAAAATCCTCTAGTAAGTTGGAATAACTAGTTATTCAGATGTCAAATGTCTTTATTTTTCTTCACCACAAAAAGATTGAAGAACATGGTAGATGTTGAGCTGAAGCTCTTGTGTTTTGCTGACAATGTATGGCAGTAGTGGTACAAGGAATATTCACTCCTTATAGGAGTCTGTAGATCTTGAGTTGGTAGGGGCTCATTAGGGTCACTGAGATCAACTCCTTACTCCTCACAGGACTGGTTAAACCATATGATAAGGGCATTGTCCAGATGCTCCTTGGACTCTGACAGGCTTGGTGAGGTGACCAGTTACTTGCGGAGCCTGTTGCAAAGACCAGGCAAATAGTTCTCTCAGCTGACCCTGATGCCATCAATGGAGCTGTGAGTCCAGGCTTCAGAGTTGCATTTCAGAAAAGATGTAGACTAATGGGAAAAAGTCTAGAGAGATGAGGTGTTGGAGGAAGAAATCTGTGAGGAATGACAGAAGAAACTGTGACAGTCCCTCCTGCAAATGGAAGTCTAAGCTTGGGTGTAATAACTGGTCTAGAGATCTAAAAACTTCTGAAGGGTCATAAGGATTAAGATAACCTCTTAAGACTATGATTTGCAATGTTGCTGTGCTAAAGTAGTAGTTCTTACTGCTGTGAATGTCCCAGTGTCCTGAGGGCAAATTTCTACAAATGCAAATCTGGTCTCTCTGTGGCTTTATTATAACATCTGGTAGTTCCTAAATTTCTTGGTGAATCTGTGTGATTCAAAATGCTCCTGTTTCAAAAGGATGATTCCAGCACAGTCTTCCCAATACGTTCTTGACTGACTTCTGTTAAATAGTTTTGTAGATTGGGTGGTGCTGTTTAATGTGATGTTGTCCATCTTTATTTTCAAATTCTTACATTTTCAAAATAAGGACTTTCGGATTCTGGGATTCTTACAAGGAGAACTTGAGTGGGTCTCCAGCTGTTGCTCTTCACTCAGAAAGACCTGGAGAGGGCTGTACCACCTCTGCAGAGAGGCCCTTGCCTCCCTGGGGCAACTCTCAGAAACACCTCCAGCTTTTCATGCTGGTTCAGGGGAGGACATATTTAGGGGACACTGCTGCTTTTGGCAGTCAGGAAAATCCTGAAAGAATCAGTGTCCACTGATTCTTGCATTATTATTTTACTAATTTCTTATGAATATAGTCTTGATCCAGAATGCTATGAAAACATAAGCAGAAATTAATTTTAATTTGCTGCAATTCTTGACTATATATATTTGTTTTCTTGCACACCTATTTAAAATAATCTGCTAACAGTCTGCAGCCAATCACACAAAGAATTGCAGTACAGAAGTGTTATGAGTTGAATTTTCCCAGATTGCAGCATTCTAGGTTCACTTTAGTATTACATCCTTTTTGTGAGCTGGGATCTATGATACTGTTTACTAGGACATAAGCTTCTAGACCTGGAATTGCTGTTTTCTTTTCAGAACAAGAAAAAGCTTTTTGGCCTGGAATATATAGTAATCCATCCCTCAATATGTCTTTTGTGCCTTCTTATGCCACCTCCTACTTAATTTCTTTACAGTTTGGAAACAGTTCAGGGGCACAGTCTCAAAAGAACCAAGTGATACTGCATCTTCTGCTTTTGCTGCATCTGTCTTGAGGAAGTACAGGTATCACTTACCATGATGCCCTATGCTTCTATTTCACTCAGCAGAGCAGATTGCAGAAATGAAAGCAGTTGCTCTGTCTTCCACGTGAAAGTGGGACTGGTTCTCATTTACCCATTTGTGGGATTTCTGTGATGTCCCTGATAATCTGTCTTTGTAAGGAGATGTTTGAGTTTTTTGCGGGGTGATGGAGGAAGGTGTACAAAACTTCTAGGGGTTTTTTTCTAGGGTTTTTTTTTTAAAGGATTTTGTTACAGATGAAATAAACTCAAAGGTACCTGCCTTTTTTTGCATCCCTTTTTTTTGCTGCCTCTTTATAAATACATACTCCATTCAGAGCTCTTCTCTTTAAATCTGTAGGTCCATGCAACTTGCACAGAATTCAAATCATCTTCCTTCGTAATGTAGGGTTTTAGGAATTGCTCAGGGCCTTAGGCTGCCTGCCTCAGGTGAAGAAATGTGTCAAGCATTGAGGTATTTACTGCTTCTATCTGACTGTAAGATCCTATTACTGAGCACTTCTCTCCTATTTTTTTCCCTTGACCAAAACCATCACACGTTCCCAGGCCACACAGTATAGTAGCTAGTATAGTCCTTCCTATTTCTTTTGCTTATTCTAGGAGCTTTTGAGAGTTTCAGTGATTCCAACAAGGCTTCTTCAAAGTTTCAGTAAACAATACTGTTATATTGCCATAATCAAACAATGTCTTGATTATAAACAAAGTTAAGTCTTGCATTTCAAATTTACAGTAAATTCTGCCATGTGTTGGTCTTGGATAGGATAGGCTGCAATATATAGCTTCACTTAAAAGACAGAAAGAAGTTACTTCTTAGCATGTAAGATGCAAGTTTTGCATTTAGGAGCTGCTGCTCTCTGAAGTCTGCTTATGTTGTGTTCAGCTTGATTGGGCAGTTTATTTTGTAATTACACACGTAAGTGAAAACACGTTTCTTGTTTTCAAATGCTACAAATACAGTTCCAGTTTTGTATTTTTCGTATTTTGGAATTAATACGTTATTCAAAGGAACCAGTCTTAGCTGAGAGGTTATTTGGAAAAATAAATTGGAAATGTGACAGCCTACAAATAACCCTGGAGAATGATGGAGGTTTTTTCCAGTAAATACTTCTAAAAGTTGTAAACCTATGTTAGCAGGAAGTAACAGAAATTTTCTGGCTGCTGCTGTTGTCCTAATTTAAGTAAATATATTTCAAGCAAAATTAGATTTGAAAATAGAAGGATCACAGAAAATGATCTGATTTATTTTTCTCTTCAAGCATTTTAAAGATTTTACCTTGACCATTTCAGAATAAGGTTGATCTACTGATTTGATCCTTGTTTGCAGAACTAAACTTGGTTTTATTCCTCTAGGGTAAAGTTATGCTAAATAAATGTATTGCAAATCAACTTTTAGAACTTGTGTGTTCTAATATTTGTTCTTTATTGATTTATAAATTAGTTGCCTTGAGTTTTAAATGATTTTTTGCTTTTGCCAGACTTGTACTAGCTATTTGTTTGAGATGACAGCAAATACAGGATTTTGATGACCTGTAATATTTAAAGTAGTTTAAACAGTTCCAGTAACTAAATACCAGGCAACTATCACAATAGCAAAAGCTGTTCTTTTGGCAACAGTGTCTTGCAATGGTTTCCTAAAGTACATGTCCTCTTTCAGGATAGTAGCTTTATTAGAAGCAGATTTGAGTGCTTGCTAGAGTTACTATTCCAGGAATAGTTCGTTGCTCAGATGATTTCACACTGCAGGCAGCATTTCAGTGGTTAGCCTGTCTTGTGAGCCCATCCCTATTTGTGATTGAACTAAAGATCCTTGAAAACAGCAAGGTTTAGCATACTGAACATTTTTTCCTCTTTTTGGAAACCATTACATTCTTTTCCGTCTCTTGTTTTGTATTGTAATTTACTCCTATTTGAATTCTGCATGCTGAGGATTAGTTTTCCCAGTTCTTTCTGCATACCTATACCCTCAACAAAAATACTGTAAATATCTTTTTTTCTAGTTATTTGCATAGAGTCCTGTGACAGATGTAGGTGGAAAGATAAATCAGCCATTTGCTGGCTGTGTGCCTGAAAACAGTCTGAGATGCTGGCTGACCAGAAAACTATCCAGTTTTTTATTATTATTATTGAACATGTGGGATCCATTAAGGATTCAGCTTAATTATCTTGGTTTTATTTAATCTTCTTTTTAAGAAATTCCTTTTAATTTCTGTCCTTTCACCTACTTCTAGAGGAACAGCTGTTCATAGAGGGATTTTTTAGTGATAGAAATATAATGGAGAAGAACTGTAGTAGAGAAAGATGTGAGAAGATGCAAATGAGCAGCGCATTGCAGGGACTTTTTCAAATCCACACAGGAATCTTCCCTCTCTGTGTTTCTTTTGTATGCTGGGGACACAATGTAAATGCAAACATCCAGTTCTATAATGCTATAATAGATGGAGTGAAACATTGCAGAAGAAAAATGGGTCTTTGTTTAGCCAAAAGCATCATTATAATAATTTGAGTAGAAGTAAATATGTGGAACAAAGCATGTGAGGTAGGAAATATGGTCTCTCTTTTTGGACTCTTAGGGTTTACTGAAACCTTTAAATCCACCTCAGCTCAGAAAGGTTAATGTTGCAAGCAGAAATGCACTGTGAACAGAGTGCTCAGAGATCCTCCAATAAAGTTTCTTTAAGGCATTTTATTTTGTATTTGAGTACAAATGGGAGGAAAAAGTTTGTGTTCCAATGCATGAGTTCATATGGGCCTTGAGTGGAAACTGCTGATGGTTTGAATTTGTCCTGGAATGTGAATCAAGAGAAAACATCACTGTACAAAGAAGTATGCATATACAACATGAAGTTGTGCACGTACAGGCAGTGGTTTGGGGTTTTTTTAATGGAAAGAGGGATTTTGTTGGAGAATGGGAAGAAATGAGATTTATTCTTCAAATGAGATTGAGGAAGTCTTCAGTAGAACTGCCAGAGATTGTATTATCTCCACTTGTGAAAACAAGGGGCATTGGAAGGCTTTACTTATTTAAACAAAGGTCTTTGGCATACATCTATTAGGAAAAGGTTGCTTATTTGAATTCAGCTCCTGATTTTTTGACCTATGAAAAACAACTTCATCTAAACTGTATTGACATCTCAGTCTCAGAAGTCTGTTTGTACACAGGCAGAGTTAATAATTTTCTTCTTTAAATAAATAGGCTTCTGTGGTTTGTGTTAATGTCAGTTTTCACATCAGATTTGGCAGTTGTGTCAAGTACACACTGTGTTAGATTAATTATTCGAATATGGCTTCTGAAGTTGTTGTCAACCCAAGTTCTGGGAAGAGAATGATCACAATCTCTGAAGCCAGGAATCCACACTTTAGTTGGAGGTTCCAGGCACAGTCCAGGTATCTGCTGTGTCTGTGTTCAGCTTCTGGCAGATGTATACAAAACCAGCTTAATGTCAAAGCCAATAGCAGCATGCAGCAATAAACCACTAACATTTTATGATACTGTAGGTAAGAAAAACTTGCATCTTCTCTTAATCCAGGAAGCCTTTGCATCCCTGAGTAATCTTTGAAGTAATATTTATTTTACAGTCCATGACCATTAATAAAATGTCTGAAAACATCTCTTCAACAACTCAGTTGCAGAATTAACAGCATCAGATCATTGTAATCAGGAAAGCACTTTTCCAGTTGAATGTCACTTGAGTGTATTTTAAACTGACAGCATTTATGTGTCTTCCCAAAAAGCTATTCATTGAAAATTCTTTAGGCACATGAAGGTCTGGGTTTTGCAAAAATTATCAGTCTCTCTCTCAGTCAGGAGGAGGTCTGTGTGTTTAAATCCGTAGTCATTAACAGCAGCCTTGAATTAAACAAAACAAAAACAAAAAACAAACAAACAAAAAAACCCAAACAAACAAAAAAAACAAACCCAAAAGCTAGTTGCAATGTCCCAGTAGTTTGAATGCTGATATGATGTACTCTGGAAACATTTCTGTAACACAGAAGAAGAGAGGAGTATGTGATGAATATGAAAACAGCACATTTTCTCTTACAACTTTTTTTCTAAGTCACTACCATGTAAGTTTATTCTTTTGCTTCTGTTTTCATGTTGATATATTCATTATTAAAGGATAGGTAACTAAGATGTTGGGAGTTATGAGATCACATCTTGTCAGGAGCTATACATTCTTTGTTCCTTTGAAATTGGTCTGGATTTTTCTTTTGATGGAGACTGCTTTTGCATGCAATTCACTTTTGTAAGGGTTGCTGTAAAATGACCTGATGGTAAAACATGTCAGAATTCAATTACCTGTCTGTTGGTTAACTGAGGTATACTGTTACAGATTATTTTGACACAGGATTCTGTTTGCAACCCAAAATTAGGAAGTGATGAATTTGGATTGGACTAAGTTGTGCTGTCTCACATGCACTTTTTTTTTTAGTTTTCCCATTTTTTTTAGGATAAGGTTATGTCACAGATAGTGACAACAAAACGTTGAGACTGAACGTGTTAAGACAATTACTTTGCTGGTAGTATGCGCACAAAAAATAATGGATCATGACTCTCCTGCTTTCATAATCTAATTTGACTGTAGTTTATTTACTTTTATTTTAAATTACGGCAAATATCAAATGATCCCACAGGCAGAAGTATCAGGTAGTTCAGGCCTCAGTATAATCATCTTTGTACTAAGAAAGCTAAGGTTGTCAGATCTGTCAGCTCGAAAGTCTTAGTAATACAGAAAAATGTAAATTAATGTACGTGCATTGGAGTGTCATTATATTGGAACAATTAAAGGTGTCATTCAGCAGTTTCCATGAATGGGGGTCTATGTATGTGTTACAAGACGTCAGTGCAGAACTAGTTAGAGTTACAGCTTACACAAAGAACCTGTTAATGTCCCTTCTGAGTTCTCCCTCCTTTAGTTAGGCTCTTCTGTAAGCTGCAGTGAGGTTTGTTTTTTGGGATGTGCATGACTAATCAGCTTCCCTCCTCCCTCCCTGTTCTCCATAATAATTATTTCCTTTACGAATGTGTATGTCTCTCCTGAGACAAATATCTAAGTCAACTGTGTTGTTTCATTATGAAACACGTTGAGGAACTGACCTGGGTCAAAATTGCATAGCACAAAAGTAGAGGTGTGGTTTTGTCTGTGTTGACCACGATGGTGTCTCTGACACTGTTTCCTGTGCAGTTGCCCAGTCAGTAATTCCAGAGTTGAGGAGATGAGGTGCTAAAGCTGTAAGAGGTGTAAGAGCTGTGCAGTGAAGTGCTGTCACCAGGAGCAGTGCTCCCGAAGAAACAGTCTCACCAAGTCTGAAGCTTTCTCTGTCTTCTGTGAACGTGACTTCTTGTGTGCCAGCACAACCACAGTGCCCCTTCCCTGTGCCCTTGCAGTGCTTTCCCTGTGTATGTGGGACACAGATCTGAGTTTCCCACAGTTATCAGAGGGAGAATTAATGAAGGTTTTATGCTGCATGAAGTTAAACAGGGTGTTTCTCTGAGAAGCTTTTGCAACACACTGAAGTGCTAATGCTTCTGCCCAAAATAAGCTAAGCTAGTATAAGCAAATTTAAGAAGTGTGGAGAACAACTTCAGTGAAGACACTTAAATACTTCAAAAATTCTGCCTTTAAGGTTATGAAATTATTTTCTAAATTCTTTGAGGCATTAAAAACTTTCTTTGAAGGTCAGTTTTTAATGCCCATGTAAGTTAAGTGGACTTTGATATAACTTAAGAGTTGCTAATATTGTTTTATATTTATGATTTTATATTTAGAGAACAGCAGTCTGCTATACCTGTGATCTACAATGAATGCCAAATCTGCAATCAGCAAAGAGATTTTTGCCCCACATGATGAAAGGATGCTGGGAGCAGTTCAAGTGAAAAGAAGAACAAAAAAAAAAATTCCTTTTCTGGCTACTGGGGGCCAGGGTGAATATTTAACATACATCTGTCTGTCAGGTAAGTTTAATGACTTTTGACATCCAGTTATTTGTTTAGGTTTATCTTAGATTAACTGATTAGCTGTTGTCTGTATCCATAAGGAGCTGGGTAATTCCAATCTTCATAATGTAATGAGAGAATTATAGCACTTACACCTTTTGTCTTGAGGAACCACATGCTCTAGGCTATTTATATTTATATGCTATAATAAATTGAAGAGGTGCTTTCATTGTTTGAAAACCCCTAGGTGTTCTCTCTCAGCACAGCTGCAGAATATGAACAAAGAGAATAGTTGGTAACAGTCTTGCCTTAGTCAGATTAAGATATTTCTTAGAAGGATGAACTTTTCACGGCATTAAAGTGATATACAATGTAATTTTTTACACCATGTTTCAATGTCTGCCAAATGGGCATGTGTGAATACCTTTGGTATTTTAGGATGATTTAGTCACTTACATTATTAAGTGTATCAGTTGCTCCCTTTGAGTGTGTACATATTTCTGGAAGTATAACTAGTGGCCAGAAGAAATATTCTGTGACTCTCAGAAAAGTACAGTTATTTTTGGACTAAATGAGAGAGTTTAATGGACTCTTTCAAATTGTGGTGGGGTTTTTTTGTTTGTTTGTTTGGGGTTTTTTTAAGTGGTGTTAAAACTTCCAAAGCATAGAAGATAAAACTCAGTGACTCTACTACTGTTACAGCACATCACACATCTGCCCAAAAAATGTGCATTTTCTGAATGTTATTGGATATTATTCAAATATATATGTACAAATACCTTAAAATACAAGCTGCAAAGGAAATGCATACGCATACTGAGGTCAATGAGACAAAACAGAAGACCTTTCATTTACAGCTGAGTATTTTGCTTGTCATTATAGGATCATAGAATATCCCAAGTTGGAAGTGACCCACAAGGATCATCAAGGCCATCTCCTGGCCCTGCGTTTTGGTAAAGCCAAAAATGACACCATGTGTCTGAAGGCATTTGTAAATGCTTTGTGAAATCTGCTGGGCTTGGTGCTGTGACCAGTTCCCTGGGGGGACTTCTTCAAGGGTTTGAACACCCTCTGAATAAAGAACCTTTTTCTGATACCCAGCCTAAGCCTTCCCTTGCAGAGTTTCACCCTGTTTGCTCAGATCCTATCAGTGGTCATGAGGGTGAAGAGATCAGTGTGTGACCCTCTGCTTCCCCTCCTCAGGAAGCTGTAGACCACAATGAGGTCTTCTTTTAGTCTCCTGTTTTCTAGGCTGGGCAAGCCAAGTTGACCTCAGCTGTTCTCCCCACGTACAGAGCTTCAAGGAAAGATTTAAAAATTGATTCCCCTAGGCTGTTCCATAGGCCTTTGGTTAGGATACTCTGTTTGGATGTAAGAATTGCATGCTTCAGTCTTCTCAAGGTGTAGAGGAAACTGATCTAGGCCTCTCAAATCACTAATGCTTTTCAGCAAAGCTAGACTCTTGGCAGTCATATTATTCAAGTGTCAGCCCAGGTTTTTTTCTAAGTGTTCTTGTAAAGAGAAATCTTGTTCTAGGTCTGTGCAGTACGTTTTGGGATACAAAAGGTGTTTGATACTCATGTTCATGATTAAAGGTTAGAGATGTGATCTATGTTTACATTTTTCTGTAGGCTAACTACTCAATAGGTCTCAGGATTTCTTCTTTTTTTTTTTTTAATTGCCATTCTGTAAAACTTAGCCCTCTTTCAGCTCCCCCACCCTATATTTACATTTATTTATATGTATCAGTCAATATGGATTTTAAGACAGTGAATGGTCTTGAATGCTGTGGCAGTAAAACAATAAATGCATATTATGAGTAAGGAAGAAATAGTGGATGTCCTGACTTAAGCAGAGTTTGTCACTTACAATAAGGAGAAGCATTCAGAATCTCAATAGAATTACTTTGTGGCAGACACTGAAAAGCTGCATATTGATATTGCAAGAACCCTCACATTTAGCTCGCTATTAATGTGGTTTTGCACAGATCTGTGACCAGGTTTTCTCATATACATTTGTAGTCTATATTGTGAGAGTATAGTATGATTGTTAATATCAGCAGGCAACAAAGTGACTAGGGAGAGGACTGCCCTGCTGTGTTTGATATCATATTCCAAACAGTCTGAGCAGAAAGATTGTGCAATTCGGTAGGGACAAGTGCAATTAGTTACTTAGTCGGGAATCATCAAAGGCACAAAACCAAGCATTGGGGAACAAGTGTTTCTGCCACTGTGTTTGAAAGAAATTGTGATGAGGATAAACTGTAAGTTTTGCCTATTCCTGATGGCTGTGAAGCAGTAATGGTTTTGATTGCAGCAAGAACTTGTCACAGAAAAAATTTTTGTTAAGTAAGGCTAAGTTGGTGTGGACATGACAATTTAGCTGTGCCTCAGACTGTTCAAGATGGACTGTATCTTGGGATAACTTAATTATATATTAATACACTTATAGATTATATTATATATATATATTAATATGCTTTATTACTTTCCTTTTTTGATGTAATGTGTGCAGTGAAGCAGACACAAAGGTTGCTAGCTCTGGATTTGTATTTACATTTCAAGCAACACGTGCTTTAGTCCTGAGTGTTGCAACCTCTTTCCCTGGAAATGCCTTTATCAGCCTTTGACTCTTGTCTCATTTTTACCAGGTCTGCTATGTGTTAGGTAAACAAAGTGACTGGAGTATCTCTGTATTCATAGTTTTCTTGGTCTAATTCAGTTTGGCCTCTGCTGAAAGGAATTTGATAATTTACTCTTTAGAGCAGAATTTGTCAGTTGAAAGAATAGAAACTGATTCCTTATATACTTAAGGGATGTAAATATTTGGGAATATGAAACATCTTGTCTAGTTGTGGTTTCATCCAAGGTATGGTACAGAAAATGAAAAATCAACCACTGACAACTACTTCTATTTACTGCTCACTTTGTAACTGAGAAATTACACAATTGTTATAACCAGAGTTAAATGCTTTCCTTTCAGTGTTGAATTGAAGTCTGAAGATACATTCTATCATAGTTTTTGTTTATTTGAATTTCTGAAAGCATGGATAGAGATGCTGAACCGGGAGAATGCCCTTAGGCGTCAGAGATGAGAGAGTGAACCATTACAAGAATCGAATACTGAGTAGAGATGGGAGAGTGAACCATTACAAGAATCAAATACTGGGTAGAGATGGGAGAGTAAGGGAGATTGTTCCTTAATACTGGTATTTGAAGTATGTGCTATTTTTTTATTATTATTATTTTATGATATTGAATACTGAGTTGGTTAGAAATAAAAACTAATGCTTGAAAGAAGTATACCTAAAACCTGTAATCTGAAACTGGAGACAGATTAAGTTAAGGAAGCAGTGCCAGCCTGGTGGAAACCAAGCAGCTGTATTACCTGTGGCTTTCTAGCCCAGTGTTGGAGCTAGCCAAGTTAAATTGGCAAACAGAGCCAAGACAGATCTTTAAGGAGTTATTTAGTTGAAGAACAACAAGAAAGGAGTAGACAGATGGGAAACACAGAGGTGGGGTTTGAGAAGACAAAATGAACTCTAGGATTTTTTGTAGTGTATAAGAGGATTTAACACAGAGAAAAGATAAGAAAATCAAAGTTGAAAGTGGATATTTATCACCTCCTCCACTCTAGCAGACCTAGTGAGAGTTATTGGATCAGGTCTAAGTTTTAATTTTGTCTTATGTAATTGAAACATAATTGTTTAAAATAGTTATTAGCCTTATTTAGAATTCTGAATTAAGTATAAAATACTTAAACAGTCACTTCAGAAATATAGGTCATTGGCCTACTTGCTTGGGCAGAGTTCTGTGTGTGCTATTTCTTTGACACTATCATTATATTTTTTAATTAACTTCTGTTATTTAAGAAGATTTTTAATGTCATAATGCATTGGAAATATTCTAGTTTGTATGGATGGATGTTATGTTGACTTTTCAGGATTAAATATCTCTTGCAGTTGTAGTAAACGGAATGAAACAGGTGGTTCATTTTGAACTTGAATTCTTGTGTGTCATAACACTCAGTTTAGTAGCATCAATTTTTTTAGTCCTTCTGCTGAAAACCTTGGGATTAGAGTGTAAAGCTAAAGCTCTTTAAAACCAAGTGGCTGTGACTTTTAATAGTGTTCTTTCTTTGCCATCTCCGAATTAAATTAACACTGTCAATTCAGGGCTCTTCAGCTTTGATGCAGAAGTACAGTCTATCAAGAATGGTGCTAGAAAAGCCAAAGGGAAATGCAAAGAAATCATAAGAAATAATACACAAAAATAAGGTGCACATGCAGAGGGAGAGCATGTTGGGCTTTTCCCCTTCTTTAAAAGTTAACCTTATTGACCATACTACAGACTTGTTGAAAAGATAGAGAGTCAATAACATAGAAAGATTTTTGCATTTACCACAATAAGCTCTTGGCTTTTGGGTTGTTTTTTTTAACTTCTGTTTCTAGGTATACTGCAAACAGACCTTAGTTTGTGCAGTTAAATAGTTCTGTGGATATCCTCATTTGTACGCTTACAGCTGATACCTAACCACGCCACTCAGTTACACTTGCAACATGAGCTTTTGTACTTTGATATCTTGGCTGTAAGGCCCTGGTGTCATGCAATTGTTTTTCCAATTACAGATTTGTTGTTCCCTCCATAGTGGCTGCTTGTGGAATAGCATGTTAGCCAGGAAAGTTGCTGCCTTTAAGGTCACTTGATGTGGCTGCCAGAAACTGGTCAGAATTTCATGGGGAGTTCAAGGACAGGTTAAGAGCAATTGACTTTTCAGCATGGTGGCCAAACTGAAATTGGGAAGTAGTGAGAAGGAACTTGTTATCAAAAGAATTCCGTTTTCTCCTGATGTATTCTTATTTTCCATTTGAGTTTTACTGAAGTGACAATTTCACAGTTTTTTGGGGTTTTTTTCAGAATTTTCTTATTGAAATAAACATCCCATTTTCAGGAGCTTAGAGTGCAGAGGATTCTCATGTTTCCTTTTCAGGATGTGAGAAACCAAGTAAACGACATTTTCCACTGACTTTACAGGAGAATGCTCTATTTGTCTGCCCATAGGGTTTATTGATTTATTACTGAGTGTTTTGTGGGGTGGGGGTAGAGAGGATGGTGGTGGTATTTTCCCGTCTGTTTAAATGTTGTGAAAATGTTTCTTCAGTGTTCATCATATACACTTTCAATCTGACCTGCTTAGGTGTCAGACTCAGTTGACTATTTGAGTATTTATACAAAAAAGGTCATCACTGGCATAAGAGATTTGGACAGCCCAGAAGAGGAGACCAGCTAAATGGTGGTGCAGTCTTCTGCAAGCCCTGACCTGGACAGCTGTTTGCAGACAGCTGCAGGCCAGTTGTGGTGCTTTGCCCAGCCCTATGGACCCAGGCTGGGTCATGGCTGAACATCTGGGCATAGACTGAGATGTTCAGCAAGGACTGAAAAAAGTCCAATACAAGTTTTTATTATGTTTTGTTGTGAAAATTTAAATGCCTTTTTTTCAGAGAAAAAAAGCCCCCAAGCTTCTTTCTTCACTCTCCTATCTTAGTAATGGCTTCTTTAAGGTGAAGGTTTAAATCATTCAGGTATCTGTAGGGCAAATAATGTCTAGCTCCTCTTGCTGTGTGCTCAATGACCTATATTTACTGCTTTAAATTGGCCATAAGTTGGATAATGGAAAGCACTGATGTTCTTTGAATTGTCGTATAGCATGGTTCCATTAGTCTATTCTATTATGTGTGTCTAAATAAATATGTATTAAATGTACATGTACAGCATATAGCTTCTAGTGCTAATATTAAGTTGTCAAAACATAATTGCCTTCATCTAATTATGTTAAATTATTGTCATACTGAATGTAGTTCTTAACCTAAACTCTTTTCCTTTCTTTGTCAGAACATATTTTGTCTGTATTAGATACTTCTGGTATTTTAACTCCAGGGTTCCCATAAGGAGCTTTATAAGGTCAAATATCAGTTGCTCATAATGATAATAAATTTCAAATTCCATTTTATAAAAGAAATTTTAAAATCTTATGTTAAAGGTCTTTGAAAAACAAAACTGGTACATTTTGAGTGGAAGACAGATTAACCTTCTCTTCTTTATTATTGATCTTTCTGTATTTATTGAAATAGAAGAGGGAAAATGATGAACTGCTTTGGAGGGTAGGATGCATTTATTGATTCTAACCTTAATATGTCTTGATGCTCTGATGCTTCCTGATTCTAAGTTGTCCAACATAATGTAACCAGTCCTTTTCCACAAGAATTTTGTGTAGGAGGGCATCTTGTTACAGCAAAGCTACAGAATTATGTATTTGAAAGCATTTAGTCCTAAGATTGGTGTGTTTTGGTTTGCTTTTTTTTTCTTCTTAAGGTGTAGGAGGAATGTGTGTGTGCTCCTGTGCATCCTCCCAATACCCTACTTGATCTTATTCATGTGCAGTAAACATTTTCTGAATCGCAAGCTGAAGGTGTGCAATTATGTGTCAGCTGTTTAGCACTATTTTTTCCCCCAAAATCCTTCAGAATAGAATGGTAGCAGATTGATAAAGCTTAAGAGATTACCATTCATCAGTGGTGTTCCCCAGAGCTCATTATTGCACCTAGTCCTGATTAATATCTTTACTTATCATCTGGATGAAGGGATCAGGTGCATCCTCAGAGAGATTACAGACAACATCAAGTTGGGCATCTGGAGGGCAGGAAGGCTCTGCAGAGGGATCTGGGAAGGCTGGATCAATGATCCAAGACCAATGGTATGAGATTCAACAAAGTCGAGTGCCAGATCCTGCACTTGGAGCACAAGAACCCCAGGCAGCACTACAGGCTAGAGACAGAGCGGCTGGGAAGATGTCAGGTAGAAAATGATCTGAGAGTGCTGGTCAAGAGCCATCTGAACATGTTCCAGCATGTGCCCAGGTGTCCAAGAAGGCCAGTGGCATCCACGTCTGTATCAGCAATGGTGGGGGCAGCAGGACCAGGGCAGTGACCATCCCCCCTGTACTCAGCATTTGTGAGGCTGCACCCCAAGTCCTCTGTTCAGTTCTAGGCCTGTCACTGCAAGTAAGACATTGGGATGCTGGAGCATGTCCAGAGAAGGATAACAAATCTGGTGAAGGCTCTGGAGAGTAAGTCCTATGAGAAGCAGTAGAGGGAGTTGGGGTTGTTTAACCTGGAGCAAAGGGTGCTCAGGAAAGATGTTACCACTCTCTACAACTGCCAGAAAGGAGGTTGTAACAAGGTGGGGGTCAGCCTCTTCTCCCAGGCAACCAGTGATAAGACAAGAAAATGGCCTCAAGCTGTGCCAGGGAGGTTCAGGCTGGACATCAGAAGGAGCTTCTTCACAGAGAAGGGGGTTCTTAAACACTGGAATGGAATGGACTGCTCAGGGTGGTGGTGGAGTCACCATCTCTGGAGGTGTTCAAGAGAAATTACTGGATGTGGTGCCTAGTGCCACGGCATAGCTGAAATGGTGATGTTCAGTCAAAGGCTGGACTTAGTGATCTGAGGTGTTATCCAATCTAAATGTCAATTTAGAGAGTCAATTCTTTGACTCTCTGAGCAGTTTCAGTTTTTGAAAATGATGTGTCAATACACAGAATTTCTGTTACTAATGATGCTTTCAATTCTATTCAGACTTGATCTCTTGAAATTTCTTTTCCTTCCACCTCAACCAGACATAAAATCCTTGGAAAGATTTTCAAAATCTCAAGTGAGATAGAAAAGAATGTGAGCAAAACAAAGACATTGAAAACTTGATGGGAAATGTGAGGCATCAGATCTGTTTATTCAGTCATATGTAAATTTGTAGTAATTAAAAGGAATAAATTCAATGTTCATAAATGCACAGCCAATTTTGATGCAGCAAGTCTCTATCCATGAAACAAATTGGTTGTAAAACTGTAGTCTGGGAGTTCTACACTGGGAGCTGGTAGTTGCCCTGTTATCATAAAGGAAGCTTGATGAGATTAGTAGTTGGACTTAGTGACCTTTTTCATGAAGATATGCAAAAACTACTGTGCAAATTGCTACACAAAGTTGTTCTGTTGCAGACCCCTTCGTTCCCCTCCATGTTCAGAAGAGGATAGGGGCTCTGTAGAACTTTATCCATTTATTGTAATTATTCGTGCTGGGTAGGTTGGTATTCCTCAAGAGCTGGCAGCACCTTATTTCAGTGGTGATGATGTATTTCAGTGCCATGTTTTGCCCAGAACATGGCAGATGCTTGCATCAAGTTTAATGCCAGGTTAAAATGTTTGAATGTCATGATGTCTTTGAAAACAGTTTGTTCATTCTTTGTCCAAGTGAGGCTTTTGGCAGGGTTTGTTGCTATCCTGTATGTGACAAAAATGCAGAGCTGTAAAGTAAGGCTCTACTTAACAAATTTCCCTGGTAGCTCTCTCTTCGAGCTGGAGTACAGCAACAATGCACATAGAATCTGTGTGATTATTTCCTAATTTCTAGCTTTGGCAGAAGCTATTCTTGTGGTACCATAACAGTTAAAACTGCTGTGTTTTGCTTTGCAATAGGGTTCATTCTGAACAGTTTTCTTAGTTTTTGTAGTGCTGGAGTGTAGTATGTATAATACCCTGACTCACTGCATTATGGATTGTTGAACTTGAATCATACTGGGCAGAAAACATCTGGAATGTTCCCTTGACATTTTAGAAAGCACTTCAGAAAGCATTTCTCTTGATTGCTGTATGGTTCTGCTATATTAGAAGTAATATTGTCTCGTGAACAAAACCAGAAGTTCTCTTTCTCCCTGACCAGTGCTTACTGTATTACAGACTCTTAGTAGATAAACATCAGATTAAAATCTTACCCTTCTATAGTACTCCAAGCTGTATGAGTCAAATCCTGTCAGTTTTCACCATACATCTGGCCTTCAAATACTGTCCTAACAAATAATTTTCAGTGTAGAGCAGCAGTACATAAGAAGTACTTAACAAAGGAACTGCTAAGCTGATTGGAATACTACATCAAGCTTCTCTCTCATTAGGTAGATTTTATTGTTGCCTTGACAAAGAAAAAGATGAATAATGCAGTTCTGATGTCCAAATATTTTCTGTTTGGGACTTTATTCTGTAAATAATCCTTTTAAAGCAAGTTAAATTGAAAAAGAACATCAGAACTAATGCATGATTTTCTGGTGTGTTTTGCCTGTATTCCCCAGTTTATGCAAACTGCTACCAAAGGAGCTCATACAGCAATCAAGTAGCAAGAGACACCTGAAAAACAGAGTAGGGAGGGAATTTATTAATGAACTAAGAACTTTCCTCACTGTTCTGAGTGTTTGACTGTTACAATAAAAACAAGCTCATATTCTCATGTATGCATATGTATGTGCTACTGTGAACAAGTGCTCTGCATTTACAGCAGGCGTCATTCTTCCTTCAGCCTCCTTACATTTAGATTTTTAGTAACTTGTTTTTGTATTCTGATTATGCATATCCTAACAAGAAGGAAAAAACAACATATGAAGGGTGGGGAGGCTGAGAGAATATAAACTATGCTAAGTTTTGTTGGCCTTGTATCAGGGAGGAGCCTACCCATTAGCCCAAGTTAAAACAATCTCTAGTAACTGTTTAGCTGGAACAACTTCATAGAGAAAGTCTGGCACACCCAGTCAGCTGCTTTTCTGTTCATTAGAGCTCAGCAGCACACACTAACTCTCAGTAGCCTCAGAGAATGAGAGAGTTTAAACCCTACAAATTCTCTAACGTTACTGTTTTAAAGAAAACTTCATTTGGGTGAAATTTTTAGGGACTGATTCTGAGAAATTTTTATAACATTGTGAAATATACTTGTCAGGCAATGAAGTTCCTTGGGCATTTTTAGCCCCTAATTCTGAACAGTTATTAGAAAATTACTTTAAGCATTTTGTTCTCCTTTCATATTGTCTAGTTAGACCTGTCTTCAGAGGACAGGCTCAGCTGGAAGGGAAGCTGCAACATAAACATCTTGCTGGATGAAATAACTAGTAAATGCTTTTCGTGGATAATATGATATCAGCCCCTGCTGTGTTAGTTTTCTTAAATCTGTACCTCATGTCACTCTGTGGAGCACGGTAGTAATGGCAAGAGCAGTTTCCTGTGACTGGATCAATGACTTGGAAGAAAATAGAACTGTTAACAGAACATTCTCTTACTTCTAGCAAGAGAAGTGTTTACAACATGTGTTTAAAGTGTTTATACAAAGTATGCTTTTTCTGAGTGAAGCGAAGGATTGGAAACTGAAATAAACAAAAGCTTTCAACCTCCGATCTTTATATTTATTCTCTTGCATTACTGACATATTACTAAGAAAACTTGGCTGTTTAAGTGTCTGGAAATATCTGAAGTTGTCTTTATTATCTGAGAAGATTTTAAGCAGCCGAAGTTTGTTGAATTTGCTTCAAAAGAAAACAACATCTAGGGAGAGAATTCTTACAAGCTCTGGAATAATTTCTGTTCTGCTTTATTTTTGTACTCATGTATCATTATTTCTTTTAAGAATAGTTTTCTTAGGTTTAGCACACATAAATCTGCCATACAAATATGCAAACAATCCTTCAGTTGTACCATTTGAGGGAATGCTGCTTTTCTGCCCAGTGTTCAATCTGTAATGAAAGGTTGGGAAACAAAGAACAAAAGTTGTCTTTAACTGTGGGGAACATATGGGGTTGAGGAGATGCTTTGAAGTTTGTTAGGAACTGGAAAAAGGGAGGGGTTTTACAGTGGCATTAGGAAGCATCTAAACTGGTAAACCACTGTATGTATTGACTGATAAAACCTTTCATGTTCTATTCATTTGGACTACTAAAGCAATAAAAAAAAAATTAAATTGAAAAATATGTTTTCCTGTCATCTCCTGTTTTCCCTGAGTGCCCAGAGATTAAAAAAAAAGTAAGCAAATTTGCCTTTGCCTTTTGTATTGTACTTTGGAAGTATTGAATCACACAATCATTTAGGTTGGAAAATATCTCTAAGATTATTGAGTCCAACTTTGACCAGTCATCACCTTGTCAGCTAAATTGTAGCACTGAGTACCATGTCCACTCATTTTTTCACACCTCCAGGGATGTGTTCTGTCTTCACATCATTTTTATCTGATCTGTGTTCACATAGTTTTTAACCAAAAATGAGGTTTGTTTGTGTTCTAGCTAAAACCTGACGTATCTTAATAAAATACTTTCGTGCTTAGGTCAAATAGCTTTTGTTCCAGCCAGGGAGAAGGGTCAGGAGGGGGGGAGCAGAACAGAAAGAATCAACTACATGAGCTGGTTGAACCACATACTTCTCTTGCCTCTAATGATCTGTTGGAGCATGATGTTGCTATTTTGCAAGTTAGGGCTTTCAGTCTGTACTGAGACACTGTGAGACTGTGCAGTCTTATCCAGAGCAGCAGCCTAAACAAATAGCAATGGTGTCAAGAATAGTTTCAACCATTCATTTAGGTAGGTAGCACAGTCTCAAAGGCTCGAATGATCAGAGGTGTACTTCTGCTTTGGACTCAAAATTTAATGATGTGTAGAAAATCTTGTAAAAATTATATGTATGTGTGACTGACTACTGTTCTGCTTTTTCTGTTGCATTTATCCATAACCCATGGTTTCTCACTGTTTCAGTTCAGTCACTTCTTTAAAGGTTTTAGTACAATTTTCACATTTGCTTAATGTGGACCTGTTCAAACAGTATTTTTTTTTCCGTTTGCTTTTTTCTCTCTTTAAAAAACACTTGCATCATTTAGAGCAATCAGCTTGGTTTCATGATGTTTTTTCCCTTTTTCCATATCTGTAATGCCTTTAGAAGATGGGAAAAATTTTTGAAATTCCCTCTTTCTGTGAGTAGCTCCTATTCTAAATGAAATCAGTTGTGGACAACTTCTTTCAGTCTTCTGATCTGTGGAAGTTTTATTTTGGCAAGCTTTCTGTTTGTTACTTCTACTTCTAAAATATTCCCTTTTCTTTATGATTACTTAATTGTATTATTTAGCCATGGCTATTGCTTCTTGGTGAAGTTGCAGTCACTAAACATAGTTGCTCCACTTCAAGTTAATTCTTGTTTTAATTTTGCGCACTTCCTTCCTGAATGTGAATATTCACTCGTAACAAGCCATTGTCCACTTGGCGCTATTTCTGCTTAACTCAATCTCCAGCTGTCCAGCTCTGTGCAAGAATCTATCCTTTTATGAAACAAAACATAACACTAATCCTCCTTTGCTTATGCCATCTTCTTCTGTTTCTTACACACACTAGTAGTTGCTGATTGTTAACCTTATGTAATCCATCTCCTTTTATCTTCCTACTCTTTTTAAAGAATCTGCTTTCTGGCTTTCCCATCTTGCAGTCAAGCTCTTAATTTTCAATACTTCATCTGGTCTTGTGGACCATATTTTTGTTTTTCTTTGTTTTTCCTTTTGTTTCTAGAATCCTGCTGCAGCTGTAAACCCAGGCTTCCACTATGCCATTTCCATGAAAATTTGATATGCTATCACTTGGCTTCATTCCAGGTTCAGGAGGAATCACTTGGAGTGCATAATTCCTATTTCTTATTTTCCTTGAACATTCTGTCAGCACATCAGTTGGATGTTTGATGTTTCTGGCAGGTTTTGTGAACTCTATGCTTCTTAGTCATTTTCCTAATAGGAGATCAGAAGGTATTCAGTTGATTTGTGTTATAATTGATTAAAGCAGTCCTAGGAATTGCTTGTCAGCTCTGTTCAGGAAGCTTCTGCACATAACAGAAGGGCAGAGCAACTGTTCCTAAAAAATGGTTGGATTATTTTTGGCCACAGAGCTAGGTTTTAAAACTATTTGAAAAAAGTAAGAAGCTCACAGAGTAGTGAAGAAATAATGATGACTAGAGCAGCCTTGTAGAGCTGTATTTTTGTCTGTTAATGAGTGTTCATTAGGACACATTTGTAGGGATGGAGTTCTGGAAACAACTGTGTTGCATTCTTTTAAATATTTGGGATTCAGCTGTAAATTCCTGTGGTAGCTAGTCGTGCTCTGGCTTCCTTTCCACCTGTTCAAGTGTATTACCCTTTCACTCTAGGACAGCTTTTTGGCTTTACTGTTCATGCTTCATTCTCTTTTGCCTGTTAATCTCAATGAAAAGAGAATTTACAGCCTCTTCAACTTTTTTTTGTCCTCCACAAATACTGTCACATATAACAAATAGTCTGTTACGTTGTCTATGTGTTGAGGCTTAAGTAAACATGGGAGAGAGGAATACAAATTGATTTCAACATACACACCTTCATATGTTTTAAAATTAGCTTTAGACCTAGTTCCTCTATTTAAGTTTTCTCACAGCATTTCTTGCAAAAGAATACAGATAAAAATTCAGTAATATGATGACTTCATTTTTTCTCATAAAATACTTTATTTCCAATAGTGTGACATGTTAATAACACAGTTCGTCAAACATCTGTGTGTATATAAAAAATAGAAGAAATGAAAATTTTTTGAGCTTTGAAGTGCTGACAATTTAATTTAAATCATAACAGAAATGCATCAATTTGGGAGCTAATATTAAAATTGTTTTCCTAACTATAGAAATGTTTCTTTAAAGCATGGGGTTTGTTTCATTTTGAGCATATTAAAAACATCTCAAGAATTAGACGGAATTGATATTCAGAAAATTCTGAAAACTTAATATAGGCACATGCAACCTTGTCAAGCTATTTCGTGACTGTGTGGTTTATCTGTCAAAGCAATGTGACTCAGAGCACACATAGAATTTCCTAGAATAGGAGTAACTTGACTGACATGTCATTTATTTTAAGGTGTTATTTTTACTGAATCAGTAGTTTCATAATCTAGTTATCAATATTCTTGAAACAAAGGCAGTTACCACCAAGTTACTAGGGTGACTATAAGCTTGCACAAGGGGTAATTAGTACTGTAAAGAAAAGGGGTAGGACTGCCCACTTCTGATGTTTCCAGTAAAAAATCTAAGAATTCTTGTCTGACTTTTCAGGTTCATTCTTTGACACTGATGTGGCTGTGATTTGTACAGAATTTAGTTTTATCTTACTGAATCGTGAGTACCAAAAGATTCGTTACAAGAACCCGCAAATCATAACGTAGTTGATTGTAGGATTGCCTTTCCACAAGGTGTGGTACTTCCTTATTACCCTAAATGTTGGCTAATGCTTAGTTTCATTTTTAAAGCATCTCTTTATGAGCTACAGATGTCTGGCATTGTTGGGGACAACTGATGCCATACTGTGCAAGGTGTGCTCAGCACAACGTGCAGCCTGCATCATAGGGGTGCAGCTGTGTGACTCCTCTGCTCACACCTGTTCTCTGGCCATGTCTTTTTAAGTGTAGAATCATCAGCCATAGGTGAGTGTGGCTCAGAACCCCTGGGGCACATGTTCATAGATTTGATATTTTAGCTTTTGGTAGTCAATGTATTGAAATGGAATCTGGATTAAGGGACTAAGCAGTAGTAAATTAATATGTGCCACAAAGAAGATCATTCACTGGAAATGATGATGTCTGCAGAACATCCTAAATGTGATTAGGCAAGGCATCAATATACTATTTCAGGATATTTCAAATGCCATGAGGATCTGCAGGAGTTTCTTCACCAGTATAATGCAATATGAAAAGAGTGAACAGTAGAAGCAGTAGCAGTAATAAATGAGTTTGCATTCCTTTCAGTGTTGACAGTAATGAATTGAATAAGCAACCTGAGGCATGTAGAAGGAGGTTAATGTACTAAACTGATGTTTATCAATAGATGCAAGCCATGTGTTGGTAAGGCTTAGAATCTAGAAGGGGTCATAATATTTGAACAGAAGAGGTGTTTCTTATGGACATCTCTAAAGAATTGGCTGTACTTTGAAATGAAGTGCAGAGTGATGTCATGTGTTAGCCCTTTTCATATGTGCACCTTTGGGATTGTTTTGTTGCTCTGAAGTGCAGAGAATGTTCCAAAATGACTTTTTGTTGTCTTCCCCATCTTTTGGGTTGTACCAGTAAATGCTTGATGTACAATTGATTACACTTGTAATCTGCAAAACCTCAGTCTACGGATTAGCATTGTCATAATGCAGTAATAAAATCTAATGGTTTTCTGCACTGCTGGGGTTTTTTAACTCTACAGGATCATTCATATGATAATCAGTCTTGGCTGTGTCTTGTTTGTATTATATATTCTATAGAATCTCTGTTGTTAGCATTTGTGTAAACTTTCAAGATGCAGCTGCTGCTTATGTTATTGAATCCTTTTCATTATGTATTCATTACAGAAGGATAAATAAAAATAAGTTTAATAGCAATGGCAAGAGAAATCTCCTGTAGTCTGAGAGATTACAGATGCAGTTTGTATAGTCTTGTGCTTCATTTTGTATTCAGTTCTAAATTTCATAATCATTAATACACCAAGAATCCACTCTGAATTTGCTGTATAGTTTCTTAAATCAAATTTAAGTCTGGCCTTCATAGGATGAAAGAATGAGTTAGTAAACTCTGGGATTCCTATTAAGCTGATTAGTGTACTATATTGATAAAGGGAAGCCCTGAAAGAGAGATTAATCTGAGAGCAGTAGTAGTATGTACAGTATAAGATTCTAATTGGAAAATAATCTGTTAAAAAAAATTATCTTTAGTACTTAGGGTATAAGGATTTCTTGCTTGTTCATGGAAAATATTAAACATAGATGAGCTACCCCTCCTGCAAAACACTGCCTATAATACTGTACACTTTATAATTTCTCAAGATGTAACCCCTTCTGAGACTTGTTCAACACAGAAGTTGCTCTGAACTGTGTATGTGGAAGGGTAAGGAATTCCAGGAACTTGAAGTAGATGTTGAGATGGCTGATTTTTCTCAAACAGCTACAAGCAGGGGTGGAGAATAACTCTAGCCAAGTATCAGTATGTCTCTACTCCAAGTACTTGAACTGTCTAATGTTATTCCAGGCCATGGACTTTTGAATCCATGTTTACTTGCTTCATTGAGAGAAGTACATGCAACTCTAATAGCTCTGTCTTTCTCAGTGAAGTAGTACTTGAGTGAGATTTTTGTAGTATTGAGGACTCCAGGCATTCTTAAACAGAATTCTTGTGTTTATACATGGAATTTCTAGACAAATACATATGAAAGAGTTTGGTGTTTCTCAGCATCCTGGTATGTAGCTCAGACTCCTAGTCTCGCCAGTGCAAGAAATTCTATGGGAAAACGTGCAAATGTTGAAAGTATTGATTTTATGTGTAGGAAAGACTTTGAGGTAGAAAAAGGGAAGGATGTATCTGAGGAAACCTGAACACAAGGCAGGTCTTTTCCTTAGATTTGTTTTATTTTCAGCTTTCTGGCAATTGACTTGGTTTATGAAGAAAATCCTGAAATAATAGCCTTGTTTGATAATGTCAAAATAATTGATCTGCAGTAGCTCACAGATACTTAAGTAGAATTTTTTAAAAGTATACTCAAGTATTGTGTGTTAGGATTTGGGTATCCCGAGAGGTTGTGGATGCCCCATCCCTGGAAGTGTTCAAGACCAGGTTTAATGGGACTTTGGGCAACCTGATCTAGCCTGCCCATAGCAGAGGGAGATGGAAGTAGGTGATCTTTATGGTCTCTTACAATCCAAATCATTCTAAAATTTTGTGAACTAAGTGTGAATTTGTGTGTTTGTATTTTAATTTGATTTTCCAGATTAGAGTGCTTTATCTTCTTACCCTGATTTGTAATTAAATGCATCTGGTGGATCTCCTTTAGGCATATGTGAAATTCAGTATCTTCAGCAGCTTCATAAAGCCATGTGTTCACATTCCTATCTCTACAGCAATATCACCAATATCTCTAGCAATAATCCAGAGAACTTGCTTCAGCATTGATATGGGTACATTGGGTGAATTTAGTAATATATCCAGTGTGCTTATTGTACTGGTAGTTGTAAGGTTTTAATTATCTGTTTCATGCTCTTTTTTGTAACTGTTACAACTGTTACAGCTAATTGGCAGTGCTGCCATGGGAAAGTGTACTTAGTGCTCTGTTGTCAGTGGTTTTTTTTAAGGAGAGAAGTGTCTGGCTAATCTAGCAGTAAAACCTAGGTTAGATGTGAAACATGAACAAAATTCACATGCTGTTTATTTTAATGGTATCACATTGTGCTACATTGTTTAGTGAATTGGAAAGTGGATAGAATCCTAAGGCAAGACGAGTTATTCTGCAATTGTATTTATAAAAATGAAGGAATTGAGTTACTGGATGATAGCTTCATATTTAACTGTTTGCTGAAATATATAGACCCCCTTCTTTTGATCTCATATATTAAGCTATCATAATTTCAGATAAAGTCATTTTGTAAAATATTTAAATTAAATGTGAGAATATAAGAGTTCAAGGCATATATAGTATCTTGAAAAGTATTGTAGGAAACACAGGTCAAGAAACTGTTTTAAACTAATATGATCTGTTTTCTTTTCACAAAAGTGACTTACTGTGGTATAACTTTTGACAACTTCATAGCTTCTTACTCAAGCTGCTAAGTATTGGTTATTTTTACTTTTTCTCTCTTGAAATAGTTTTAAGCAAGTATTAAATCAACAGGCAGGCCACAGCTTGAACCAGAACTTAAAAAACATTAGATTAGAAGAAAGTCTGTCCACCAAATTGATGTTTAACTGATATTTAGTCAGCTCTTACCTGCCCTAGTGGGGACTGACATAGTCCAAGTCAAAAAAGACAAAGAATTGTCTCAGTAATGTACTGGGGGAATGTGTCAGAATGAAAAAAATAAACAGAACAAAGCAGAAACAAAAACTACACAAGCTGAAAACAAGAAATACAGGTCTGAAAGGAATCTGCAGAGCAAGTCCTTCAGTATAAGTCTTGACTTTTATTTCTTGGGTGGCTCTTTAGGGAGTTGCCATTTGTCTCCCTCTGCAATGGCACTGCAGTTTGTGCAGTCATATTACTGACCCAGGTCAGGAACTGATTCAACTGAAAAATATTTTTCTTTTCCTGTGTTCTTTCTCATCCTGCTCACTCTGCAGTCCAGTTCCGCCTGTGACTGAAAGCCATGGCATGGGACAGAGTGAAAGCCAAGGCAATGGGAGGAGGCACCTGACAGCAGTACCTGATTTATGCCAAAGAGGTACCAAACTTCTGAGCATGACCTCTGCTGCCTCTGCACTGTCACTCTTGTTTGGTGCTGGTACAAATCCTGAACAAATTGATTCCATGCATTTGTCCAAAGCTGTATTTGAATTTATTGAGACCGAATGGTGTCTTCATAAACAGGTTATGCATTTATTAAAAGTAAATAAAAATATTGTGTGCTAATAATCAAAATGGGAACAGAGTGAAATTCACAAGGCTGGTGTACTATGCAAGCACTTTCCTAAGCATCAGCTAGTGGTGTTACCTTACTGCTGACTTCAAATATGCTTCCCCCCTTTTACTAAAATAGTAACTTCCATAGGCTCCCCTTGATGAATCAGTTATGTATACTAGGATATACATTCAGAGGAAGCTGAGTGACATGACAGCCCATTGCATGAAGGATACGTTCACAAGTAGCACAGCGTTCTCAGCAACAGAATTAACAGCTCACAACCCAAATAAGTGTTCTGGTTCACTCACATAAGCCTCAGAGATGGCTAGCCCATTGTAAAGAGGGTATCTGACTTAAGGCATGTATTTCTAGCAGATCTGTGTGAAATATGTGTTTTATTTCCTCAAACTATTGTACTTTATTTGCCAATGAACAAAGACTTACTAAGTATCAATGTTGTTGATAGTCTTAAATCTTCATTTTCATATGCATTGCAATTAATTAATGTAATATGCCATGTATTGCAAAAATAGATGTATAATATATACTTGTCTTTCGAAAGGGAAATGTTGATTCTGATTGGCAGTATCAGATGTGTTGGGGTGAACAAATGGAATTTTTTTTCTTGTCACATTCTAATCTTTGTGAGTATCTTATGGTGGGATATCTGTAAAGGACTGCTTCTTTCTAAAGCAGAAGTATTGCATCAGATAGCACCCTTTTTCATGGAAGTTTGATACCAATAGGTGTGTTCCCATGGGTGAGAAGATGCATGGGTGACCTTTCTGCAAGGTCTTTTTAAAATGAAATTAATAACTCTTATGTCTGGATAATTTGACCAACACAGAAGTGTGGAAATGTTTCTACCCCTTTTTTAGATCCCTTCATAAGTGCCTGGTGTGTAGGGGTGTTGTAGCTGTGAAACATCACTTGGCTGATGATGCATTTCATCTCTCCTTAAGATAAATTGATGTGGTTTAATTATTTGCTTTAAAGTAATCTGATCCTGTTTGTATTCTTATACTTCTGCTAGTCATATTCAATACTTGTTAATCAGGGAATGTTCCAGCCTAACTTGGCACATAAAATATAACTGAAGCAGACATCCCTTTAAAGTATAATTAAAACCTAGAGACCTTACTATTCCCGTGGTATCGTCCAGTAGTCCTTGAGCATTTGTAAGCTATTGAGATGCTTCTTTTTAAAGTCTGTTCATCATTGCTGTATTTCTTGTGCATCATGCTGCTGAGTTTGCCTAGGGAGAGCAAGACATAAAGACAAAAACTTTCAAATGGGATAAGGCTGCTCTGCTCCCTTCTCAATGTAATTTTAGTCCTTGTATCCTTTTAGTCCAAATGCCTTTGCTTTCTCTCCATGATGTAGTTTCTATAGCTATATTCTGGATCACATTCAACTTCTTATGTCTTTGCAATTATACCACATTCAATAAATCTCTGAAAAGGCTAAATTGACTTCTAAAGAGCCTTTTGAAGACCTCATTACCATCATTTTTTGTCCTGACGTGCTAATAGGGACACACCCCTGCACTTCTAAGAATGCCAAATTATTAAGTGCTTCAATACCTGTCTCTATAGCATCTTGATTTTCTAGGGTAGTGCTTGTTTCTTTTAGTATCAAATAGCACGTTCTGTATAGCTGTGATGGAGTCTGTAGAAACCAAGAACTGGAATGCAGATGTGTTCACTTAAGAACTGTTTAAACTAGCTGATGCTGCAAAGTACTGCTTGTACATAGCTGTCTCTAACAGACAAAACCTCTTTTAGATTCATAGGTAATCTTGTGGATTTAAGATTTTAGTTCATGTGAGAGAAAACCATTTCAGTTTTCTCAAGCTTGGGAGGACAGAAGGGTTCAGTGAGCATCATTTGCTGATGCTACAGGAGATTTTGCAGCAAGCATTATGAACAGCTCTTGCACTAGCTAGGCAAATCAAATGATAGGTACTAATTACTGTGTCCCAATGGTTCTCAGGTATTCTCATGTCCCATTTACTGTTTCATGAACAGAGACTTAAGTTTTGAAGGACAAGTTGGTGCTTCTTGAAAAGCTAGTGACAGAAAAAGTGCCAAGTAAGGAAGGACTCAAATAGGAATGATGTAATGATTTCAATATGGAATTTTAATTAATTTTTTTTGAGTTCTCAAATGATGATGTGAAAAGATGGAATGGGGAATTAAAACCCTTAAGGCAAGGGGTCCTATTCTTGATCTTTTATTTAGGTATTTCGGGGTGAAGAACAACTTTGGTTTCAGTAGAGCATCTTACCTAGCAGCAGATTGCTTTTCTGAGTGAGTGTAAGCTGAAACAGCTGTATTTGCAACAGGTCTGTTCCCAGCTAACTGGGAATAACTACCAGATGGAAAAGGTAGTGGAAATTAATGTTTGTGAAGCAATGTAAGATGGCTCACTAAGACAATCAGCCTGTAGGGTGGGCTGTGGGGTTTTTTCTCCCTTCCGCACCCCTCCTTTTTAAGGTGTTACATCTAACTGCTACTATTAATGTATACTTAGGTAAGTAAGCTATTGAATACTAATAATTTTTTAAAACTTGTGCTTCTAGGAAACTTCTCTTAAATTTCACTCCAGAGCAACTTACGTAATGTGATAGCTTTATTGCTACAGCCTTGGGATTTGGAAATATCCAACTGATTTTCCAACCTTCACTGGGAGACAGAGTCAGCCCTGCAGAAATTTTGATAGCTGTTGACAATATGTTCTTATTCTAAATTCTTCAAAGCCGTGAAAGCAAGTCAAGTGTGAAGCAAACCCTGTGCATTTTTTTAAGTACACAGATTTTTGTATTTTTGTTTCAAGCATTTTTTAAATTTTGATTCTGTTTCCAGCTTATAAATCCAATCTGAAATTTATTTATTCAGTAAGGTTCTAGTATGCAAAAGAAAGCAAAATGAAGGTTTTTTGAATAGGTTTGTCTTTGCAGGGACTAATTTGTGATGTATATATTTTATTGTTCCTATGGAAAAATAGTAAATGCTTTTCCCCTTCTCTAACAGAAATTCTTAAGCAACCATTCTGTTTAATCTTTTAGTTTTTAAGGAATTCATAAATACTATAAGTTTTCTAGAAGGAAAAGTCTGGAAGTACACTGTATTTTCTTGGTGAGTAGAGGACAGAGAAACCAGCTATAAGGGCACCACATGTGGCTTGCTTTGAATGACCTGTGTCTCCTTAAGATATGTGCTTATCTGAAAGAAACAAAACATTAAAGTGATTCATTGTTTAGAGCTTATTTGTGCAAAAAATTGATTCCTAGCATTGAGAGAGCCAACCACAAAATAAAAATCTTAATTATAAAACAGGTCTTGATGCAGTGTAGTGAGTTCTTCCAGCCTGAACAAATCAAGGCAGTTATTTATTACTGATGCAGGACAGAATTTGACACTGCATGGATGAAATTGTCCTCAGTTTATACAAACAAAAAACACTAGCCTTAGGCCATGTGTACAAGACAGTGG
Organism: Pycnonotus jocosus; assembly: GCA_013400435.1. NCBI lineage: Eukaryota > Metazoa > Chordata > Aves > Passeriformes > Pycnonotidae > Pycnonotus > Pycnonotus jocosus. The sequence goes on along the minus strand of VWYP01004209.1, from coordinate 365,960 downwards.
CCTGGGTCTGTTTTCTCCTGAAACATTGAGCAGAGACATGAAGCTCTGATCGGGTTATCTCTTGATGTCTGATCCTGGCTGGCTGGGAAATGGTGCGGAAGAGAACCATTAGGAGAAAATAGATTGTGACAAAGCTCCTTGTCTGTTCTCTTTTATCTTGACTTAAGAAGACTGTCATGGCGTTGTCATTGTCGCAGTGCTCTGATAGGAAAGGGAAGTGTTACAGGTCTGAACTGAGCAGACAGTCGTGGTGTTTAATACAAATGTGTGGCTCTAAGCACTGAGAAACAGTGATAGATGGGCTGCAGTCCTGCATCTCCCAGCCCCACTTCCTCAAACTGCGTAAATAACCTTTGATTTGAAATGAGACTTTCACTTGCTCATACCAGTATGCTTTAGACTGTTACAGTGTTCTTTTCACTGCTCAGCATTTTCCATTTTGTTGGATAATGATTGTTTAATCATCTCTCCATTTTATATTTCTTTCCTTTTTGGTATTGGATGATATATTTTGTTGAAATGATCAGTGATTCCTTTGAAAATTGATGTTAGCGCAGTCTTTACAAACTTTTTGAATCATTTATTTGGTTTAGTATTTCTGGTTTGCTTCTAAGCTTGAACTTTTTAAGTGGAGTTATATGGATTTGTTGCTGTGGTACCAATAATGCCTTGTTCATAAAAGATTGAGCTGTATAGCTAGCTTCCAGGCTAGAATAGTCACTCTTGAGTCTGTAAAGTTGGATCTGCATGATAAAAAAGTAGTGTACAAGAATATTGGTTAAAAGGGCTTTTTTCTTATGTAGATGGGAGTAGTCTTAACAGAGTTGCACTGAGAAAAGAAGCCTCTGATTATGGCTATGCAGTCCTAATAAGTTCTTTAATCATGGCAAGGAGAGGAGAGAAGCAGAGGGCAAAGGAAACACAGATAATTCAGTGGTAAATTCTCTATATTGAGAATATATCTAAAGTGTATCCTTAATTCATGTGGAAGAAGCAGAAATTGTTCATGGAATATCTTAGATGCTTTGATGTAACTTCTGATCAGTGTTCAGAATTTACTTTCTGAATTGCCAAAGCTGAATGTGAGTGCATGTGTTGCAGTGATATTGATTTACTTTGCAGAGGTATTACTCAGGACACAGTCACATTTTTTTGTCTGCAGCTATTAATAGTTTAAGTAATGCAACTATATTTTCATTAAAATTTCTATAATCAAATTTTATATTGGACTTCTTTGTTTTGAAAATGCCAGTTACTGTCTTTTGAGGAGAACATGGCTAGCTGCTGGTCTCAGTAACTACCACTATAAAGGTTTTATACGTTCAAGACTTTGGCAAGCTTAGGAAGAAATTTGGCTCTAGATATGGGAATGGAGCAACAGGAAGGGTCTTCCTGATGTTTGGCCAAGATAAGTGTGAAATCCTGCACCTGGGCTGGAATAATCCACTGCTTGGGGTGGAGGGCTGCCTGTCAAGTCTGGAGAGGAGAGGGAAAAAATCACCATAGGAAAGTGAAGTTCTTTTGGTTTACTATCTTTTGTAATTAAGCAACCTCACTGAGTGATAATGTTTGCTTTACTTTGAGCAGGGGTTTGGCTAGGTGACCTTGAGAGGTCAAGTTCACTTCTGTGATTCTGAATTGTATAATGATCAGGCAGCTATGAAGGAACTCTGGCATGTTTTGACAAAGTAATTCCAATCTATGGTGAAATCAGGAATGTTTTGATAATCTGAGTACTGTGTACAGGCTTCTTTAAAGTTTCATGATAGAAGTGATACAAGCAGCAGAATCTTTTTTGCAGAAAGAGCAGAATATTAGGTTCAGATTAAATCTCTGTCAACAAGCTGGGTGCTTTCTAAAACTGTCACGTATACCAGTGGACATTTTTACCCTGAAGATTGAGTTTGGATAGCTCTGTTAGTCCTGAATTGACTTTGCTTTGAATGACAAGTACAATACATAAGAACTAGAATGCTGGTAAATTCAAGACATCTAGTGAGAGATGAAAGGTTTTATGAAAAAAAAACGCTAAGTTGGTTTAATACTTGCTCCTGATAAGTATTAGCAAAAGTATCTCTTCTCAATCATTAATTAGTTGGTTATCTTTTCCAAAATTTAGCAGTGTAGCATGGCAGGCTGGAACATTATGCTGTGAGAGAAATTGCTTTTAACTTTCCAGAGTAATTTCCCTTGCGAGGAAATCCAAAAGTCGAATCTTACTTATTAAAGTTGGTATTTGAATCTTACTTTGCTTTTCAGTGGTGAATGTTACATGTTAATTTTGGAATTATCGGATGGACGTGGTTTTATTTGGTGTGTTTCTGTATCCTGCTGTAAAATGGGTGCACCTGATGTGTTCTGCTTTATGCTAAGTGTGCCAACAGATGTATGAAACTGAACACAAATTACCCATTTTCTCATGATTTAGGCAGCAAGTATGCTGAGCCTTCTCAACAGATTACAGTAGATACAAGAAGTAGCCTCATTTTAAACAAACCAGAATAATTACTTTCATCTGGTCTTGTTTGAACCTTCTGGTGTCTGGTTGGAAGAAATAAAATGCATTTTCCATCCCAAGTGTGTTTGCAGAGTTTCTGGTGAAACATGTAGTGAGGTATATGTTATCTTCTCTGTTACCTCCAATGCACTGCAAAGGACTAAAAGAAGTCAGTCATGACATGATAAAATGTCATGAGACAAAAAAGCTGCAACGTCAGATTTCATTTTTCAGTTTGCGTGTGTCTTTAGATCTGCTTGTGTTTAGAGTTCGTAAATTCAAATATATAGTTTTAGAAAACCTGCTGATATTTTCTGTGGTTTTCTTCACATTTTAACAGTCTTGCCAGGTATTGAATTTGCCTTATTGTTTAGTGATGTGCACCTCAGTTTGTACTACAGGAAAGCTGAAAATCAGTTAGGAAGTTTGTACAGGGAGATGTAATGAGCAGTTCATCCACTGTAAAATACATCCCTATCTGCATTTTGCAATGAATACATAGTGACAATAGTAGGAACAAACGTTCAAGGTGTTACAGTGCTGCTTGTAGTATCAGTTCTCTCTATGTTCAGATTGTTGGCAATTTTTCAGCATTTCTTTATACCTAGACTGTTCCTAGGGCCTTTTTTTTTTTTTAAACACTCCCCTCTTTAAAGTGATTCTACTGTATTTCTCCTAGTTTGGAGAATTATCTGTCCTTCAGATGCTCATACCGTTTAGGCCTTTTTTGCACTATTTTAACATAGTATTTTGTCCTCTCTAATACATGTAAGAGCTTTTTTTTTAAATTTGACTGCAGTACTACTAAAGTGCTCTGTAAAACCACCCACCAAGACAGCAGGCAGTTCCATCCACTATAGATTCCAGCATGGCTGGAAGCTAGGGGGGCATGTCTGGTATCTCAAGTTCAAACTGCTGAGTGTCCTAGATAGTGAAACTGCTTCAAGTACTTGAGATTGTAGATTCCTCTGATCCAAACTTTCTTTATATTTCATGCCTGTTCCTTGGGTGTTTTTTTCTCCTTTTGCAGTCTTCCAAACCATTGCATTTATCTTTTAGAATATCTTTAGTCTTAACCTTTTGAATATAGGAGAAATCCGGATCTGAGGAACAACTCTTCTTTTTCTCTTCCACCTGTTTTTAATTTGGCTATAAATATAAATGTATTACTAATACATAAAATCTGAAAAAAAAAATGGTTTTTCCCCCTCTCAAGGGTTGTTATTAGTGTACTGTGTCTAGGAATACTATGGATATTGTTTTAGCAAAAGTATACTTCCCTCAGTGTAAATTTCCTTTACCTTATCCTTTGTGTACTGTCAACTCATTTATACTTTCACAGGCTGTTTTCTGGTAGGAAATTGGTCCAATACAGTCAGGCAAAACACACACTTTCAAATAATTCATACTTATCTATGTGGACAGATAAAATCCTATTGTTCAGGAACTTAAAAACAAAAAGACAAGCAGTAGTGCTCTTAACAGACATAGGTTTATTTCTGTCTTCATGGCAGTTTCTCATTTTGGATTGGAATTTTTGGTAATTGGTACTTGATAGAGTGAAATTGCAATGTACATCTATAGTAGTAGCTTTTGTTGGCATTTACAGATAATGGGCGAAATTAGTTCAGTTTACAGAGACTTGTTAAACAACACTTCACTATTGACCTGGAACCCAAAATAAAACTTAAATGTTTCCAAACTGAAATTTATTTTCTCTTTTGGCTTCATATCACATTCCAGCTGTACCTTTAGGTACCTCCCCACTGATATATTTCTGGGTGTTTATTGGTTTGGGGATGTGTGTGTGTGTTTCAATTTCTTCGTAGCCTTAAGTGTCTGAAGTCTGACAGATGTTTTTAGTTGCTTATATTGAGATTTAGATGTTTTCATACCACGTGTATGTGAAGGGTTCTCTAGAATTCTCTCTGACTGTTTGAATTATAAGTGTATGGAATTATTTGCCCACTGCTTTTCTGACTTAGTCCACTGTATAGCAAAAGCTGAACAATTTAGGGGGATTTTGTCTTCAATGGCTGTTATAGTCCTTTCTTGCATCTGCTCATGGAAAGAATTTTTTTAGTAGCAGTCTCATTGCTGTATTTTAGGTCATTGATGCAATGCAAAATCAAAAAAACCTATCATTTTCTAAGTAACTTTAAAAGCTCCAGTAAGCCCTCTGCCCTGTTACAACAGGATTCCCTTAGAATGTTGATCTTAAAAGTCGTGGGCCAGTTTGTTTCAGAACCTGAAGCCTCTTAAGTTGTCTAAGCAAGCTTAGAAATGGAGCACTATTTGTTAAATACTATGCTCTTTGTATGAGTTACAAATTCAGGCTTTAATTTTCCAGAGCCTCTTCCTGCCTCTCAGGACACTCACTGTGAAGTTCAAACATTGTTTTCAGGCTGGTGAGGTAATTCCTACTGTACTCTCTGCTGCAGATGCACATCTGTTAACTTGTATGGGAATTACGCCAAATTCCTCTTAAAGTTCACAAGTACTTTTGTGGTATTGATTTTAGTTGGTTCCTCACAGTTTCAGCTGCTGAAGTGACCAAAATGTGATAAAAGGACAACCCACACACATATTCACTATGGTCTGTATCTTGAGCCTTGATTTCTAAGCTAAATTGAAGTGAGATTTTCTGCAGTGTGCATAAATGCTTACAAGGTGGTTTTAAAATACCCTGTTCAGCAAAGTCTGTAGGATGCTCCCTTCCTTTTAAGGAAAAGAGAGCAAAGGAGATTGAAGGTATAAATGATCCAGACACATAGAGTGAACTGAAATTCTCAATCACCAAATACTCTCCCATTAAGATATGAGGTTCTATCATACCAGGACAAGGTGAACTACTAATATAAAATGCTCTAGGTCAGAATCAGCAGGAGTTGTATTCTAATTGAGAGGTCCCTGATGAAGATTTTGATGTCTGGGTTGTGAGAAATACATCATTCTTCTGTGGGACCTGGCTGGAATATCTATTGTCATTCCCCACGGTAATGCTACTGTGGTGGGTCTGCCTGAGCACTTTCCTGACCTCTCAACTAGGTTTTAACTAAAAACATACACACAACAAATCTGCTGGGTTTGACTAGAAATATCTTGAGTCCTCAAATGCAGCTGACTGTGTGCAGGAAAAAGGAGGTGGGAAAAGTTTAAAAGTTGGCTCCTTTGCAATATAAAGTAGTAAAAGGCAATTCAAACAAAACCTGGAAGTTCAGTCATCATTCTGGAAGTGAAAATGTGTTTAATAAGATTCCTTTCCAGATACTTGCAGTTAAGCAGAAGCTTTCTCTCTGGCGACAAAATGAAGTCTGCCATTCTTGCCACTGTAACCTACATTTGTCTATATAATTGCCACTGCAAAAAGGAGTTGCGTTGATATCAGTAACCTAAATTATATTGCTGTAGTATTTGAAGAATAATTTAAGCAAGTTATTAATTTAAAACTGAAACATTTCTATATTTATAGCTTTAAATTTTTGATAGAAATGAAAAATGAGTCTTCTGTAATCGATATTGATGGTGGGGGCTTCAGGTGTTTGAATAGTCATAAAACCTTTTCTTAAGGACAAGTATTTAAATTGTTCTATGAAAAATGAATATCACTGGGAGAAAAAACAAGAAGCAAGGCATTCTGCCGCTAAACAGCAATTTTTTACTAATGCAGTCATGTTGGAAAGCAAACAGAGTCTTACTTCAGGCTTATAACACCTCATGGTGTCATATGCATGAACAAAAAAATGTATTTATTTCAGTGCAATTCAGAGCAATAATTTTTTTTAAAAAAGTTTAAAGTCACCAGAACACTCTTTTGTCTAGTCCTTTATCTTGCGAAGATACAGCACATATCTTAACCTTAATTTCCACATTAACCAATTTTTTTAATACTTGATTTTTCTTTTACTATTCAACAGATAAATATAACTTGCATTCAGAAAGAAAATGTATTACCTAAAACTACATTTCAAACAATATATGAATATACATTAATTAAGAGAGAGGCATTTCATACTTTTTTTTTCCTGAAGCATGAGACTGACAACTTGCTATGGGCAGTGATGCAGCAGAGCTGATTTAAGCAGACAGATGATGCATATTGTCATCTGAACTATTGGGAAGGGCTGTGGGAAAACCAGTATGTGTTTAGACTTAGGAGTAGTTTGCCTCTTTATTATCTGAAAACTTACCTTTTTTTCCAATTTGATGTCAAAACATTATGCTGTGCCTAAAGAAACAGAAGGAATTAATGTTTGGTTACACTGCTATGTATTTAAGGCCACTTACATCCTCATGTCCTATTTGGCAAGTGGAGAAGGTGGGACTGTGCTGCTTGGCCCTGCTTTCAGCTCCTTACATCCCAGATGGTGAGAAAGCAGCACTGTCAAATGAAGGAAAGAGGAAATATGGGCAAAAATAGGAGATGGCATTCTGAGAAGTCAAGTCTCAACTTATGAACATTTTGACACCTGGCAAGACTTGACCAGCAAGTGGGAATTTAAATCTGCCCCAGTTTTAGCTGGCTTTGTTTGTTTTCAGTGGGGCTAGCTGTCTTTTACTGCAAACATATCCTTTCTTTTCTCTGTACCTTAAAAAAATAATCCTGGAAGTGGCAACATAAATCGGAGTTCTTTTTACGACAGTCTTCTCAGAGCATCCCTTTATATTATAGATAGTTGAGGTCTAAGAAGCATGGCAGGTGTGCAGGAGGTAATAGTTGGACAATCACAGTGGGAAGGCTCAAAGTTCTGGAATTAATTCAGACTGCACATTAAATCAGTATTAGTTGAAACTGTTCTGAGAAAACATGAAACACTACAAGTTTTGGTGCTCAAACTGAAAGCTGGAATTGATAGATAGCAAAGCTCACAAGTGTCATGTAAAGCCAACTGGAAATAGGTTTCCTAAAACTCACGTGATATAATAAGACAGTTTCATGTATCTGGATCTTACTCCTCACTACCTGAATAAGTTAGAATGCACCTGTTTGCTCCATCTTAATTCTCAGTTTCAATTTTCTGCTTGTCAGAAAGTTATTGTAAGAAAATCTGGAAGTTGCTCGCCAGGACCATACTTTGGGGACCATGTGACCTGGACAGTAGTAGATTGAACTACCTTGTAGCCTTGCACAACAGAGTAATACAAACTTCCACTATCAGAAGGGTTAAGGGGATGCGTTATTTTGTGTCTTTTCCCCTGCTTAGTCTTTATTTCCTTGCTTTGGGAAGAAAACAGGGAGGGTAAAGTTTTGAAATGGGGGCAAAACAATTGTAAAGTTATCTTAGTGACAGAAGGAAGAGCTTCTTATGTTGGAGGAATAGAGATCGATCATCTTTTCTTGCCTTTTGCTTTGGAGTTATGTAGGTGAGAATAGCAAATGGGGGCCAGTCCTTATAGATATCTTAATGTCTTGTCTTTGAGCCTTTGTACTTTGTCATTTGAAAGAAAACCCAGGAGATACTTTTCTCAAACTTCTGGGGCATTTCTACAAATTACTTGTGCTTTGTCCTCTGAATCAAAAAGTCTAACATTGCAGAATTGAGTAGTAACTGGACAAAGATACAAAAAAAGTCACCAAACCTCACAATGTCTTCCATCACAAATTGCTGTAGCTGATTTCTCACACATTTTCTTACTTCAATGATGACTGTGTGTTGCTTAAAAAGAAGAAATCTTATTTCCATCTATGATACACAGAAATGCCATATGAACCTACCATTTATTGATGGGTTCCAAATAAATGTATTTTGTCCACACTTGCTACAGCTTCTTATTTTGAAGGCATAGTGTTACAGTTTTTAAAAAGGCGCAAAGCAAACACACATCCCATTTAAAATTGAAGCATAACTTAAATACTGGCTTTTATTAAGATAGATAATGGTTATGTAAGATCTTAGCAAAAATTCCTAAATGATTTGTCAGAGGGAGAATGTATCTAGGTGTATCTAATTGCTTCCACATTTTTTAATTTTTATGGAAAATACTTCATGTTTGCAAGATAACTCCCACTCAGTGGCTGGTGAAGTGCTTTAGTTTTTTAAGCAACATAATGAGCAGCTAGTGAGGATGGTTTTCCCAGCTGCCAAAGGGTTTCTCAGAGTTACAGTGACTGCCATATTACTGTCAAGCTGTCATGGACTAAGTGATGGTTTTAAACTGTGTTTAGTGGGTTCGTGAGTAGCTGGTTTTTTGAATGCTACAGAAACACTAGCTGTTTTCTGGAACACTAAGACACAAAAGCTGACATGCAACTGGATCTGTTTGGCTGTGCACAGTAGTCATGAGTCTGAGATGTAAAGGAGGAACTGCTGTTTTCCCAAGAGGATTGCATCATTTAGGTTAAGACTGAATTTCCGCTGAAGGTGATGGCATACCCAAGACCCTTGTAGGTTCCTCCATAGAAAAGTAGCCCTCTTGGCCTCTCCCAGAGTCATGTAGTGGATGATACAGAAACAATCATCTAATCAAGATGCTTTTATAGTTCATCACTAACAGGCATTTTTGGGAGGTGAAGAAGTTTGGAAATGTAATGTGAATCTTGCACTGCAGTGTGGAGCACTAATGGCTCCAAATGAAGACGAAGCTGCTCTTCATTGATTAAGTGCTGTACAGAGAAGTTTGGAGATGTAGACTTTGGATATGTCAAATGAAACAGTTTCTGGAGACGCTGAGATTAGACATTCAGTGTTTAAGTATCATCTGTAAAATCTGATGTTCTCACCTTGAAAGATGTAAGCCTCCTGTTTTCAAGAACACTTGAATGTGTGTCATGTAGAAGCCTTCAGAACAATAAGAAGTTTGCTGTATTAAAGTTTAAGGCTATACATTTTATGATTGGTTATCCATGAGACTCTGAGAGGCAAAAGCAAGTGTTTGATCACACAATCCATCTAGTGCTTCCTAGTGTCAAACCCTTTGTTTTGCAGAGCTGCTAGTGTTAATTATTTGTGTTACTTAAAAATCGTATGCACAGTTTTGCTTTTTAATACATAGCTCATTTAGCAGTAGATCACTGCCCATTTTGCATGGAAAGAGAACAATCCACAGGCCTTAAAAATTGAGTCACTGTTAAATAGCCTTCAATTAGTACTGCTTTGTAGAACATGTGTGAAACTTGGTCTAGTAGAATGCTGTAAAGTGTTTCAAAGTGGTCACTGGAGTTGACAGAAAAGACATGAATACATACAAAGAGTAAATTCAGAGAAGATAGGGACATAAACTTGTACAGCTTTTGAGTTTGTTTCTCACTCAGTACTGTGTAGATTTGAAGTAGAAACAGAACCTGTATTTATCCTGCAGATATAGATAGGTTTCCTGTTTGGATGCATGGGCCATGGAGCAAGCAATAAATCTTTAATACTAATCTCATTTCTTAGTAATAGCAGTCTTTGCATTTCAGTAGTCGTTCTGGTCTAATTTTTCTGCTACTTTTCTGATACTACATTCATCTTCTATACCATTTGATGTAAGATGCTAAATCATATACTTCACTATGCGCCAGTTTGGCTCTCAGTGCTTCCACTGTCAATGAGATTTCTGGCAATCTGTTTACTATATTCTTGTCAATGGGCTGATCAATATGCTCAGTCCAGCTGTGCTTTCTGTTCCAAGGTAGCTTCTTAAAAACAATTATCTGCCTTGTGGAATACCTCTATCTCCTTTGGGGTTTTTTTCTCTACGAAAATTTACTTGGAATGAATTTTCTATTTATCAAGTTTAGTTCTCCTAAGGGTGTTTGGACTTTCACAGACACACACAGAACTGAAAACATCTAAATCTGAGATATTGAAAAGAACTTTTCATATTAATCTGCTTTTGCTGATCTATTCCAGAGTACATTTAACATCAAGACACTGATCTATGTGTTTTAAAATTTTCATCCTAAGAACCAATATTAACTTTTTAACTTCATGGAATGATAAAATATTACATCAGTATTTACTTACACTTTAACTGTGTCCCTGGGTGCAGAAGTGAATGCAGCATGCATTTTCAGAGTGGGAAACCTCTTACTTTTCCTGGTTATTTGGGCAAATGGGTTGCACAAAAATAAGCAATCTTGCTGTTTAAGTCTTGATTATTTTAGAAGCTTTCTCTAACTGCCAGCATCTAAACGCAGAGAAGAGCAACTTTTCCAATAATACTCTTATTTGGTGGACCATATGGGTAAAATTATTTTTGGAAAGAGAAGAAAAAAAATAGATGACACACCAGCTTTAGTAGATTATGCAATACAATGATTATACGAATTATTTCTTCATAGAAAGTGGAAATGTGTTTGGGAGTGACTTAAAATACAGCAAAAGATAAGTAATATGTAAATAAAACGCACATTTGACTACAGAAAGTGTCTAAAGCTGCTTATAGAACTTCCATGGTGTTATACTGATTAAAAAATATTTGTGTAGAGAAAACATCTAATGCAGGAAGGCAGTTTTCTTGCTGTTGAAAAGTTAGCCTTATTAGGTGCTCTTTGAAAACTTGATTCTGACTTAATGATACACTTAATGATACAATTTGAGCATTGTATTGCTTTTTTGTTATTTTCCAAAATCAGAACAGTCTTCTTTTTTGTGGTTTTTAACATACATTTTGTTTGTAATTAGTAATATCATTCTTATTCGTGGTTGTTGTTTGTGGTACCTAATATTTGGAAGGGCAGGTGTCAAGCAAACTTTAGTTCCTTAATTCTTATACCTGTGTTTTTCACAGACTATTGTTTGATGGATGGACTGATGGGTTTACAGTGTAGTAAGTGTATCATATACCTATCTGTCTTGACTGGTAATCAAATGCCACAAATGTTGGTGGTGTTACACAAGCATGAACTACATGTACCATGTTATGAAAAGACTGGAAAAACATTTTGGTTTTTTTTAAATCAGCAATATGAAATTCAATCTAAAATAACAGGGTTTTTTAATAAGGTGCATATACCTACATGGTCATATGGTTGGATTTTTTTCCTTCTCTGTTACCTAAATTGACCAGATGAGAAAGAAATTATTAATACTCAGTGCTGAATATGAGAAATTTGAGCAAATTAGTATGGGGAAAAGAGAACAGTAAGGTTCTGGTGTACCTCTCCTATAAGGAAAGTCTGAGAGAATTGGGTTTGTTCAGCCTGAAGAAGAGAATGCTTTGGAATGCCCTAATTGCAGCCTTGCAGTACCTGAGAGCCTACAAGAAATCTGGAGAGGGATTTTTGTACAAGAGCATATAGGGACAAAGGGAAATGGCCTCACACTGAAGAGAGTAGATTTAGGCTAGATGTTAGGAAAAAAATCTTTACTGGAAGGATGGAGAGGCACTGAAACAGGTTGCCCAGAGAGGTGGTCGATGCCCTGTCACTGGAGGAGTTTAGGACAGACTGGATGGAGCTCTGAGCAACATGGTCTGGTGACAGATGTCCCTGACCATGGCAGGGAGATAGGAACTGGATGATCTTTAAGGTCCCTTCCAGTCCAGGCTGTTCTGTGATTCTGTGATTGTAAGAATGAAATGGAAAGACCTTTGTTGTAGTTCTGGGGGTTTTTACAGGATATTGGTAACTTAGGTTGATAATGGCTAAAATATATCCAATTTTGAGAAGTAGACAGCTTGTTTGGCATCATACCACCATTCTGACAATAAGGAATATGCTTTTCAGTATGTTATCCTGGAAAGAGAATGCCTTCTACTGTCAGCATTGGTGACATGTATTTGCTTCATGCGACACTGTAGAATATACATCAGCAAAACAGCTACTGATAAGTGAAGTAAACAGCATGTTCCTGAATCACAAAGCCCATTTCAGTTATATGTTTTTCTATATGTTTAGTGACAAACAAGAAACCAGCTCAAGCATCTATTACGAAGGTGAAGCAATTTGAAGGCTCCACATCATTTGTCAGGAGAACGCAGTGGATGCTCGAGCAGCTTCGCCAGGTCAATGGTATAGACCCTAATCGGGTGAGTTTGAACGGTTTTCTAGAAAATTAAAATTGAGCTGTTATATAACTGATTTGTGAACCAGGCGTTCTTTCTATTCCAAAGGCATCTGGAAATATAAGATACAGGTTTAAGTGCAAATTCTGAAAAAATGAAATAGCTAAGTGGAATATGTGAAGTAAATTTTAATGGGAAACATAGGAGGAGGCTAAAACTCAGTCATATGGATTTTTTTTTCTTGTCTTTCCATACTTTTCTTACTGTTTTTTCTTTGTAAAGAGTAAAGTAACAGCCTTGTTTGCTTCAGCTTTAAGCCTCTTGGGGTCTACTTTGGCATGCAGCTGTGCTGTGAGATAGAGCAATAGGTAGAAGTAAGTACAGAATATAGCTGAGATTCAAGTTTGTGAAATCTGATGAATCCTGTGTTTTTTCTAGGACAGTCCTCTCCTCACATATTTCGGCAATCCTTATCTAGAAAATGTGGTAATATCCTTTAGCTGCAAATGGCAAATGAACACTGATTTAAGCAAAAAAACCCCCCCAAATTAAAACAAAACAAATCAAACCTATATTAAATAGCTGTGGAATTATTCCTTTAATTTGGACTATAGAGCCCACCTTGAGCTATCTCAAGACAAAGTTGTACTAATATGTGTTAGGCTTATGAATACAATTCTCCAATAATAAAACAACATAATTAGAAGTTAAAAATGTGGCTCATACTATGTGCTCACAGAATGATTTAGTGTTCTTTTTATAGCAAAATATTTTTGCGACTAACTTCCTAGTGGTTTCTTCAAAGTTGTGCTCTGATCAGCCACCTAAGTGTCTTAACGATAATGCACCAGCTTCTGTCACTACCCAAGTCTTGGTTAGTACCTAATTGCCTAGTACCGAGTCTAGTTACTACCTAAAGACTTGGTACAAAAGAGAAGCCCTTGGCCACTGCCCTAGGAAATGCAAGGAGTGGAATTATATTTTCTGTGGGTAAAGGAACTACAAAAACAAGCAAAATAGATAAGGGGTGAGAGTTTTAGGCCCTTTTGCAGCATCTGCTATGCAGCTATGTACGTAACAGATTGAAAGTCCTCCCAAGCTCTTAAGCTTAGAAATGTTTCTTTCAAACTCGTCTCCCTGTGAATTCCCAGTGTCATCAATTAGAAAAGAACATTTACTAGATGAGACTGCAAATCAATGTATCACAAATATTAAATATATAGCATGACTTCTTGCATAAAATCATTTTATTTGTCAGCTGAATCTAGTATAGAGCTGCACTGTGAATTCTTCTGGGCCTTTTGCTCATGTTATCCTGAGTCCTTTGCAACATTTCATGAAAATGTATTAAATACAATAACTAAGACTTTTTATTTGCTTAGGACTTAGCTTATTTGTTTGGTTGAGCTTGAAGAGCAGAGCCACATCTATAATATGGTGTGACCATAGATTTTGTGTGGAGAGGCATAAATACTTGCATAATATAGAAGACATAAATGACTGTATTGCTGAAGATAGCAAAGGTTTCTTACGAGAATTTGACTTTTAATGATTTGATCTAAAATATTTTTGTTTTCAGATATTTTTGTTATAGCAGACTATTCTTCATTAAAAATAACAGTAAAAAAAAATTACTGTCTGTTTTGTCTTTTTCATTCAAAAACATGCAGTAATACCAGGATGATATTAGTTGCGTGACCTTTCTGCTTTTTGCAACACAGTACATTTCAAAAATATCTTTCTCCAAATCATTTTTCAAACTGGAATAATAATAAGTCTTTTCTTTTTTCTTCTAGGATTCCCCTGAATTTGATTTACTATTTGAAAATGCGTTTGACCAATGGGTAGCAAACACAGCTTCAGAAAAATGCACATTCTTTCAGGTTCTACATCACACTTGTCAGCGATACCTTACAGACAAGAAGCCAGAATTTATCAACTGCCAATCTAAAATTATGGGAGGTAAGTGAATCAAAGCTTAATACTTTGCAATTGGAATGAAATGATTTGCATGTGATTTATTCTGTGTTCAGATGAGCTTGCAGCCTAATGACGTCTTGAAATCATGGGTCTGAACAAGCTAGCTTAGCAGTAAGCACTTCTAGGCTTCAACATTTTTTTCATCAAGCACTACTTAACACTCTCCTATTACCTTTTCATTGCTTTCATTTTAGCTACTGAAACTAATAACATATACAGATAACTTTGTCAATCAATAGTTTTCTTTTAGTGTCTTCTCAAACTAAGAAAAAATGTGCAAAATTTCTTGTGTCTTCTTTCATTCTTTCCTTTTCCATGTTAATAGGATTTCCTTTGTTTTCTTTTTGGTGTGGTGGTGAGGAGAGAGCTGCATTAGTGGGTGAAGATATATTCTACAATTTTTCTATTTCATATGTGAAGTCCCATGTTGGTTATCTGTTTGCTAATGTTTCTCACTTCCATCCTTCCTGCAAATGAGTTGTTATTAATAAACCACAATACATTTTGCCTTTGAACTTGTATTATTCTCCTAAACTTGACCTGTCCAAAATTGAGTTCCTGATTCAACTTTATCCTAAACAAGTGTCATCACAGTGGAAAAAAATTGCCACTGGGGTTCATAAATATATGCTTAACTTTTTCATCACACACTAGACCCTACCATGTCCCATGAAGCACACCCACATTCTCCCTTTGACAACTTCCTAGATAAAGTGGGAGTATTCAGTAGCAGCTTCGGTACTCTGATAGCAGATGGTGACCATTTCTGTATTCCTTGTATGGCATTCTGACTGGGCACAAGTCTGGTCTGTGTTCACACACAGTGCTGCATATAGACAATGTATAGGAACTAATAAATCTCCTCATGGATACAGTGTTTCTGCTGTTCTTCACACTATCAACTTCTTCCTCACACTGGGTGATACGCTCCCTGGATGTAGGTTTAAATTTGACAGAAACTGTAAGAACTGTAAACCAAGTAATAGTTGACTCTGAATTTCAATGACTTGCTTTGTGTCAGCATCACTGAGGCAGCTGTTTGTATCAAAACGCATTTAGTCCAAAGCCTGAAATACCAAGAGATATTCTCTGGAAAATACGTTGCAATGTGTTGTCAAGCTCAAATTCATCCTGACTAAAGAAAGTAAGGTCCAAATGTAGCTAAGCAAATTAAAGAACATATACCTTGAAATTTATTATATCCAGTTGAGAATTCACAACTTAGATTTTTTTGTCATTACTGTTATGTTGGTGTGTTTTGCTAACTATTCAAAGCAGTATATTCAAATCATACTTAAATCTTAGTTTGGTCAAATTTCAAGATGAGGCTTGTCGCTTCATCCCCTCAACCAAGGTATCATAATATTTTAAGTGATATTCTTGTGAACTTTCTGGGATGTGGAAAGTAATACTTTTCTTTTGGATGATTAGCCAGTTTAGCTTCTAATACTCTGCAAAATTTTTAAAAATAAATCATTAGAATATATACGTATATATATATATGCATGCACCCACTTTTTTTTTTAAGTCGTTACATAGATATGCCCATCATATGTGTAATGTATATCTCATAGGTAATGCATATTTTCAAAAATAAAAAAAAAATACCATCACCAAAGAACACTTTTTCCTAAGTGTAACTGAAGAGGAAACAACTTGAAGGGTTTGTTTACAAGCCTACTTATCTTATTGAACCCTATTCCTTCCTAAAGAGTAAGAGTGAAGAAAGTGAAATTCATGCTGCTCCTGTTTCTGCAGGAAGTGCTTGGGAGCTTAGCTTTAAGTAAATAAGGGTGTTCCTGTGGAACTTCAGACCCTCTTTGTGGCCTTCCTCCTTTTTTACCTCCTTTCTCTCTCACACACACTTCCCCCTACAGACCAGAACCCTGCGACTGACTCTCCTTCTGCAGAATCATTTTTTGCCTTATTTTCATTTGTGTGTTATGTAAGTATAGTCTGCAGAGTTAAATAGGCTAGACTATTTTCTGTAACTTGATTAATGACATCAGTACTTGCAGCAATAATGAGAACTGACTGAAGGTGTGGGTGCTCATTGCAAGAACAAAGAACAAATTCAAGTTTAGGCAGACTGTAACAAGATTCCTCCTACCAGAGTTTAATACTAAATATTTCAAGTTTGTCTTTTGTTTAGAATTTAGGTGAGCCCTCTCCATAGCTTAAATGCATTCTGGATGTTATGGTGGAGAAGAAAGGCAGGCTTTGGGGCTAGAGGGCTTTTTTTGACTGAGGTAGGAAATATTTTCCCCTTATGTACCTTTATAACATACAGGTTCTGATACTGGAGTGTGTCTAATTTGGAGTATCTTTGTATTATGTTATTTGGTGGACACGTTAGTCAGGTTGTATTGCTTCTACATCACTAAATATAAAAAGCAAAGTTGGAGATGGCTGGTGTGCAGATACTTGTATTCATTGGAACAGCTTGATTTTTGACATAACATTAAATTGACATTGAGGATGCATTTGACTCCCATTTCTGGATAGAACCTTGAGATACAGCATTTGAGGCTCTTCAAAGATTAACTCTGGGCCTATAATAAATAACAAATATTTGCTGCCACCTTTAGATGCATATTAGAAATGCATTTGGTTTTAAGCTTTGTCCTACCTATATGCATTACTATTTAACAATTGTTCTGCTGAATTAATCAAAATATTCTTGGAAACCCAAAATGATGACATCTTTGCCTTTGTAACCTTTTCTGTAGGACACCCTGCAGGAGTTACTAATGAATCACTGTTTTTCCTCCAAGAATAAAATGCCAGTGGAAGAATGGTAATGACTACTTTTTCCATACAATATTACTCATCTTAGCTCACCACATATGAGACCTGCTAAGCATTAGTGGTGTTTACCATACTAAGCAAGATTAATGACTGACTAAAGGAGATGAATGAAAACTTGTTAGGAATTTCCCTGAGCATCCTGATCTAGTGGGTGGCATCCCTGTCCACGCTGGAGGTTTGGAAATAGATCATCTTTAAAGGTCCCTTCCAACCAGGCCATTTTGTGATTCTGTGAACTAAGATGGGAAAAAAGAAAATTACTGCCCTCCCTCCTGTCAAATATCTGGTAGTTGGTTGTTTGTTTCAGTTCTTACTTGATAGACATTGAAAAAAAGTGTATTTGAACATACTACTCTTGCAGACATTCACTTGTAAATTAATTCTTTTGGAAATTAATTTGAACCCCCCCAAATTAACAACAACAAAGATTACTTATCTGCAATATCTGTAATTTGGTGATGTTTTGCTACTTTTAAATGACCAATCAAATTTAGCCATGATTCCATACAGAAAAAAAAAAAAAATTTAAGTTTATTTAGGTATTTCTTGCTAATGTATACCAGATACTCAGTTATTGTCATTCTAGAGGTTAAAATATTAAAACTAATTTTCTGCTGCCAAAGACCATTTCAGGTGCTTGCTTTTATGCCCTGCATATTCATGTCAAAATTGATTCTGCTTTGCAGTTTTACTTAACTGTGTGTATTTTAGTGATCTTAAACATAAAAGGCATGTATTGAGATTAGAATGGATAAGAATAGTTGAGATCTTTTTCCATAGATATTTGGCATATAGTCAGAGCTCTAAATTAACTCTAAAAGGGGACTCTTATAAAGAAAAAAAAAGTACATTATATTCTTGTAAAATCTGTAGGAATACATAAATTGAGAAGGGACATTCATCATTATAAAGGTTGGTTCCTTTTTCTGATCCATATAACCCTGAGATAAGGTAATGTAGAAAGCAGTAAGCAACATATTTGCTTGACTTTCTGGAGATTGAAGGTCTAAGTGAGGAGCTATCTTCAAGATGCAGAATATTGCTGTTTTCCATAGAAACTAGATGGTTTTTGCTGTTGTGGTTTTGGGTTTTTGGGGGGTTTTTTTGGTTTTTTGTTTTTGTTTTTTTCTAGTTGTTAGGTTTTGATGTTTACCGAGCCAGACTGGAGTTCTGTGCTTTGTTACAGTTACTGATTCTCAAACTGTCTGGTTGGTTAGAATGTCATTTAGTATAAATCTTAATTATTATTGAAAATATTGCTTGCTTAAGTTAGCATTAATTTTATAATTATATTAGATTAGAATTTAAAGTTTTACAAGTTTAAATACATTTTTCTGTTTGGAAAGCAGGTAAAGGTTGTGTTAATATGGAACATGTCCTAGTTAGGTATTTCTTTAATTTATAACTAATATGTATTATACAGTAACAACCTGTCCTGGCATCAAGGCCAGTAATTAAGAACATTAATGGGGGAAGATAAGATTTTCTGTAAGGCATTTGTGACCTGTTCATTCAGCTCTTAATCCTTGTTCTGTGTATTCTCCAGAACAGCTAGAAATGTAAAACAGAATTGCTTTTCTGTTTCTTCAATAGAAGGCGGAAAAAAAGGCAGTCCTGGGTGGCAGACAAATGAAATCTGTGAAAGGGAAAATTAATTCCTAATTTCAGTAATTTGACTAAACCTTAAACTTTAATACTATATTGATGTAGGAAGGTGGAGACATCAAATTCTGTGGTGATGTTGAACCCTAGAAGAATCCCAAACTGTGAATGAGTGGGCTTGGAAAACCATAAATAACAGCCTTTTTTTTTTTTTTTTTTTAATTTGAACATTTATTAGCACTAAGACCAGATCATGACCAAAAAAATATAAAGGAAATAAAAAAGCCCTTGTCTATGAAAATCATACCTACAACAAGGAAAACTAGCCTGGCTCCCATGTTGCGTTACAGGGAATGAATGCTAGCAATCACATCCTCCAGCTATACAGTTAAGATGAAATACAACTGCCTGGACTCATAAACTAAGGGTGATATTGGTAAAAAGTTTGCAACATGTTTCAAATGCTCTCTGCAGGTAGCTGGTATGTGCTGTGCTTTCCTGTAGAAAATGATAAGTAAGCTGAAGGTTGATGTTTTTCTTTATTCATCGAGTGGTCTCAGCCCACCTGAGTTATGACACACTCAGTTTGTCAGTCCTGTCAGCCCACCTCAAGGACTTTTTGAGGTGCTTTTTACCCAGAGGTGAAATTTATCTTGAATGTAATTTATGATCATAGTAGCAGAGCTATTCACTGCCGGTTTTACCCTGATTTTTTTTACTAAGATATCTTTCACTGTTTCACCTCACTAACTTCATTAGTTTAGTGTTTTTGATAGATTTTGAAGGTACAAGTCTGATTTGCATGTACTCAATATATTTATACTTGTATAGATGCATTTGTGTATAGATAAAATATGGGCTTGGGTTTGAATATATATTTTACATTATTTTGGAATTCATCAGTTTTTGCTTAAAATAGGATGAATTCCAGTCCTGCTTTGTGCTGCTGAGTATTACTTGATCGGAGAAAGCTATCTTCTGGTCACCTTTGTGTGTAATCAAGCAAGACCAGACAGAATTTCTTCATCCTATATAAAACTTCCTTTAATCTAGCTGACCTCTGATGTGAAAAGGTGATTGTCCATGTTCATAATGACTTTAGAATTATTGGAATTGTAAAACAGAATTGCTTTTCTATTTCTTTTAAAGAAGGAAAAAAGCAGCCTTGGTTGATAGACACATCAGTTAAACGGAAAAATCCACCACTAGAATGCCCAGCTGTTTCGAAAACTAAAATCTTCCTTTTCTGTTCCTGCAACCCGGTATTTCTTACATTTCCGTTTTAGTTCACTGTTACGTCATTTAATACAGCATTTTTTCCCAGTCTGGAAAGTGAATGCAAGTGGTGCATCAGTAGTTATAACTATTCAAAATACCTCTAAGGAACATACTTGGTTGAATGAACCCAGATCCATTTCTCAATATTTCTGAGCTTCTTAGACCCTTGAGAATAAATTCTCAGGTTACTTGAGACCAAAAAACTCAAATGAAGCATTAAATAACAGCTTTTTCTTAATGACACTGTTCTGAATATTTGACCTTGTCTTGTTTGTAAATCACATAGCCACTAGCTTATTTGAAATAAACAGAGCTATATGGTGCTTAATGAATTGCTGTATAGTTGCTGCAGAGTTATCTTTTTGTTACCTTTTGGAATTTTAATTCTTTCCAGTGTCTGTCAGAAAGGATCTGTCTAAAAAATCACTCCTTGATCTTTTGTATGAAAATCCTGTTATACCATGTTTTTTCATTATCAGTCCCTATGAAAGTCATAAGGCAATGGCATTACTATATATCTAAACGAAGTCAGTAGGAAGTGTGAATTATCTTGTACTTGTATGGCATAGTCTCCATTCCAAATAATCATTCTAAACTTAGTACATTGCAGTCCATCAGGACTAGCAGGAATTCATTAGTGTGGACATTTTCAGTCTTCAGAATGTCTTCGGTTGACACAGATAGGATCAGTTCAGTATGTATAATGGCTCTCTTTCTACTTTGATAGCATAGGTAATTTCTTTTCTGAAGCATTTTAGCATTTTGTTTATCTTTCACAGTTCCCATATTGATGTAAGAAAGTAGAAGACCTTGTTTGGATAGTCTTATTTACTAACTTTTTTTTTTCCTGTTTGTTCAGATGCAATTTTTATTTGATAGCTGTGTTTTGATTTTTAGTATATATGGTATAAAGGCTGCAGTTTTTTGCTAGTTTTCATTTGTATTTTTGGGTGGTTTATTGCATTATTGTAAACCTTTGAACACATGCAATTCAGAATATTCCGCTACGGTGGAACAAATCAGTCTTGTCTTCCTCCTGCCATGTTGTCACAATTCAGATTACCTTTGAATATGGCTTTCCAGGTCTAGGACTTCCAAAAAATAAGTTGGAAAATCATATTTAAATGTTTGAAAAATCTACACTAAATTGTGTGAAGACAAGGCAAAGTACATCAGTTAAACTACATTCTTCATCTCCAGACTTTCTGGGAATAGTAGGGAAAGAGAATAAAAAAATGTTACTCCACAGCTGGAATGTTGAGAAGTGATCCATTTGTTCCACATTGTAATAAAACATAATCCTTTCCAGGTCACCTGGAGTAGAACTTCCAGATTCAGGAGCCTGGTTAAAGGAATAAAGAAACAAAGATTGAGTTTTAGTTGTTCCATTTGTTAACACGTAGTTAATTTTGTGTCCAGCAAAACTAAATCTACAACAAAGAAACACTATTAAATATTCTATTGCTGAACAATTAAGTACTCCATATTTTCATCTTTTCTCCATTCCAATTCTGTGTACATTTTTTTTTTAAGTCTGCTGGAAATGCTGATTCAAAAAATAGCCCATTTTAATTCTTTTTTCCATTCCTCTATTTTAACAGTCATTCTGTCCTAGCTTAATTATGTATATTCACATTGGAATATAATGTTAATCTCTACTCTTCTTTGACTTCAAATAAAAAGCTAGTTTTTAGATATCTAGGATCTTTCATTTGGTCTCCAAATGAGGATGTATATGAAAGCTTGGTCCTAACCCAGGTTTCTAAGCTCTTTAGATTTCTGATATTGGAGAGGTAAATTTAAAATACAACACTGTAGACTATCTGTCTAGGTAGCAGATAGAGAAAAATGTCTTCCAGGCTAATTAAGCCATTTGAAAAATAACTCACAGAATTTAGTTGCAATGACTTGATATTTTGATAGTCATGGATTGGAATTATTGTTAATATAAAATATTAAGAAATAGAACACATTATGTAGCCTTGGTGATATCTTAGGTCAAAGTGTTGGGTTTTTCAGAATTACAGAAGGATTGTTTCAGAATGCCCACTGTGGCACGATAGTAATTTTCTAAGTAGGTAATTTATTGATTTTCTGTCTCTATCTTTACAGTATTTAAACGCACTCATAAAATGCAAAACAGATTGGATGTACATCACCTTCACTCACTGTAGACTTTTTTGCATTGTGTATTTTTCTTCATTAAAATAATACATAGATGATGGATCCATCCATAGATGATGGATAACATTTTCTGTTCCCTCTCCACTGCCAGACCACTTATATCAAATTGTTTTTTCTGTATTTGCTTTTATTTACGTTTGGCAGAGATATAAAATTACTACCTTGGCCAGGTGCTGTTTTTGCTAATCAGTACATACACTCAGTTTGCACACCTGTATAAACACTATTCTTTCTGTTTCCTTCTCCCCGCCTTTCTTCTCCTCTGAAGGCTGGTGCTAATATGATGCTTTAAAACTGGTTATAGATTTGGGCAGGAAGGTACAGAGTGTAAAGTTCTCTACAGTGTTGACTTAAGGCTTTCAGTCTGGAGAATCATTGCTGGCCTGGACAGGTTTTTAGTAGCATATGCTTTCCCTTTAGACAAATTAAGGTCCTTCAGACTTCCTTATCCCCCTTCCAGGACTATAGCAGACTTCTCTTCATTCACTGTGAACTTCAGCTCACAATTAGTTGGCTGTTGAGTACCTGGATACTGTGATTGCTCCACAAGGTTCATGCTTGATAGTGATGCAAAAGTGAAGAAATTGTATTCCATCAGTTCCTCATTTAGAAGATTTTCACAAAGTTGTAGTTAAGAGAGCTCATGGAAACATGTCAAGCCTAGTTCAGCTAGTGAGTGCTAGCTTTAATTCTAGTTATAACTGTCTGGAAATCAGAGCGTTTACTCAGGTCCTCAGACTTTACAGCCTCTTCTGGGTGCAGCTGTGACAGTATTGTTTGCAAGGCCTTGGCCAGCAGTCTACCTCTGGAATGGCTACATAGGCTGCAGTTATTGCAGGAATCTGAAATATACACACGTTCATCAGTCAGTCAATCCAGGAAAAACATGTACCTTTCTTTTTAGCTTTTTTTGGTGGAAAATAGGTTAAACTCAAGGCTTAAACAAGAACTGGGATGTTACTCACTAGACTGATTTTTATTTTTTTCCTATCTTAAAATGTACCTTGCAAATCTAAGGAGCTGACATGGCTAATGAGAGCAGTAGAAGAAATTTATCTCTGTTGTCAATAAGACTTATCTTGTTTTCTTGCTTGCTAATGAAGTTGCTGAACAGTCAGGATGATCATTTTGCCTCCTACATTCTCTGTAATTGGTAGGACTTTTAAAAGTATAATGTTATGGTGCACAAGGTGTTCTTTGTTATTGTTAGAAATAACTTGCAAGCATCTGTTTAACTCCCAGGATTATAGATATTATTTAACTACTAGCAGAAATAAAATATGCTTTTTCTTCATGTGAGAGTTGAGATAAATTTGCCCTCTTTTGGTCCTGAAAGTACAAGATTTCAGATACACAAAAATAAATCATGTGCAGATGTAAATACTATGACTGATATTAGAGGCTTTATTTCCTGTGTTGCAAATCAGGAAGACTGAAAAGTGTGAGGTCAAATCTGAGTAGTTTTATTGAGGCTTAAAGAGCAATTATAATACACTGGGGATTTTTTTTTTTCCTTTTTCTCTTTTACATGCTTTGGACAAAATACCAGATTAGATGAATTTTTAATGTAGAAGTCTCTTTGAATCAACATAATATGCAATATGTGCCCGCCTTTTTATATTTACTTCTGTTCCTGGCCATTTTTTGTATTGATGGATATTAAAAGATACAGAAGTGTCAGATTATGATTCNATTGTGCTAATGTCACAGCAGAAAATGGAGATGAAGAAGAAGAACCTTAGGGACCACCCCAAAATCTCCATCTTGCCTCCATCTACTTCTATTATAAAAACCTAAAACTACAAATTTCTCACCCTGTGATAAGCTAAACTACTGTGTTTCACACTCTTGAGATTTATAATTTATCTCTGCTTTGTGCCAGGGTCTGTGACCTCCATGGACAGAGGTAAAAACCCCCCTGTTCACCCCCCTGGACAGGTCTCAGGGTATTACAGTGCCCTTGGACAAAACTCAGACTTCCTTTGCTCAGTTCCCAGACTGTCTGGCCAGAGTCTCCTGAGCTCCCAGGGCAGCCAAAGAGATGCCCTGGGTTCCAACACAGAAGAAATTGCCTAGCCCACATGAGAACATGGGAAAGTACTGTAACCAGTTTAAAGTTGAGATCACTTCTTACTCTGAAACCTGTATTACTTTTCAGGACAGAAGAAGATTTTTACAAAGGTGGAACCATTGATGATGTCCCTTGGGAGTACAGTGACCCTTAATGTTGCATGATTGGTAAAGGCTACGCTAAGTGCAGAATATGTACCACTTACATCAAAATAGTTACCAGACCTGGTAACTTACGCTTTTTGAAGGCCATAAAATTTCCAGATTCAGATGCAAAGACTTACAGAAGTGTTTTGTTTGCTTTCAAAGAAAGTGAAAGTCCGTGGCAATCCTCCTGTGTGGGCTGTGAGACTTCTAGATTTTATGGATCAAATATAAGTTGGGAAGTAAGTTATCTGTGGAAGATAAATTGAGAAGCTGATGTTCAGATTTAAGTTCAGATTCAAGTTTTCAAAGCCAGAAATCCAGTGAAGATTCTACTTTTTATGAATGTTCTGTCTTTCAGATAACTTAGTTGGCCTTTCTGGATGATAATTTAAATACTGAAACTCTCTAGAGAACATTCCATTTGTGTGATACAGAAATTCATTAAGTTGTAAGAGTGTATTATCTTACAGGATTACAATCACAGAGGTACTGTTTCTATAATCTTCTACATATTATTTCTACATATTATCTCAAGCTGTTTAATAAGGCTTTCACATGGCTGTTTAAGAAAGGTCAGAAATGGGTTTTTTTCTGTTTGGGTCTCTTTAGTAGCTCTTCCCTCTTCTATTGAAGAGAGCTCCTAACTGAGGCTGTCAGCACAGCACCAATATACATGAAAGGATGTGTAACAGTTGGCAGGGAGGTGATGGGGATGAAGAAGGAGGGGAAGAACATGTTTGTCCTGTGGACCTTTATAACCAGCTATTGTGCTACAAAGGTGACGAGTTAATGTTAAAAGCCTTGGGTTAATGTTAGACTAGAAAATATAACTCTCTAGTAATGATGATTTCAACAAAACAAATGTGCTCAGCAAGGAGGGACAGCTAATGGATATGTGAAGTACCACCATCGGTTGAAACTTCATGAGCCTAAATACATTGATTTTGAAATACCACAGCTTCCTGAGTTAGATGCCTAGAGTCCACTTTATCCTTTATAATTATTGTGGTATTTCTTGGGTACCGTTCCAGACTAAGTTGTTCCTTATTGTGAGCAATTTCATGATAGTCTTAGCAGTGCCTTCATGCCTTCAGTGCCGTGTTGCAGTAATGAGAAGCTCTTATTTTTTTGTGTCATAATTCTTTCTTCCAACAGAAATGTATGATTTTGATTAGTGAATATAGCTAATATGTGGGAGGCACCTGAACCTTGACAGAATAGAAGAAACTTTCAGATTAGAATAACTTTTGATTTCCTCTTGGGCTTTCTGTGGTCACTTGCTTCATTCTAAAGTGTTGTTTTCAGTGGTTCTGTACAGCTTGGAAGGTGGAAGAGATGGGTTTTTTGTAAAATGCTGTCTATAAGAGCAGTATTCATGCTGGTTTTTATTGGCAGTGGTTGATTGAAACAGATGAGAGTGATGTGCGTAATTAGCAGAAAAATTTATTCTCACATAAAAATATGTCAGTCATACCAATCTTAGATGATTGGGATGGGGCTAAAATGTTGCACTTAAATGTATGGCTCCTGAATTACCCTGAGGACAGGACTGGCACAGCCAGTCACCCTCAGATCAGATGCTGCATTTTGCATTTAATGTTTTCCAACCATTGTTCTTGACTGATTTCATCCTGACCTTGACCGGTTCTTACTCAGTCTTCATTCTTACTCGTGAGCCATAACTTTCAGTTCATGTGGTAATAGAAGTTGGTGATTTTGAATAATGCTTCTTCAATAGCAAACACAGAATTTTCAAAATCACTTACTTGATGAAGAAATAGGAATCTGTTGACAAATACACTGTGTTTCATGCCTCCATTGTAGCAGGTTAATGCATTATGCTTCTCAATAATAATTAACACGACTTAAGCGGAAGCTCAATCAATAGTATTGACACAATGTCTGCAAGAAATACCTTTGTTTAGGAAAAATCCTGTGGTTCATCTTCAGGGCATGTTTCTGTCTAAATCTCCCACCTACCCTAAAAGAAATGTCAATACTTTGGTGAATTCAGTTTGAAACAAAACAACAAAATTGCATCACGAGATGTGTTAACACTTTGGACTACCTTGACAGGGTAAAATGTATTAGGCTTTGTATTTGTTTTGGCTGGGAGGGAGATTATTTTTCTTCATAACAGCCAGTACAGTGATGTATTTTAGATTTATGACCATAGGTGGGGTGTCCTTACACAGTGTCAGGACCTTCATGGTCTCCTTCTTCTGCCTGCCCCCTAGCAAATGGCCTGGGAGGGGACACAAACAGGGAAGCTGACCATAACTGACCAAGGAGATGCTTCATGCCATGTAACAGTGTGCTCAGCAATAAAACAGGAAGGGAAACTGCTTTTTCTCAAAGTAGACATTGCTCAGGGACTAGCTGAGCATTAAGCCAGTGGTGAGTGTTGGGTGGTGACTGATTCTTTCTGCATCATTTGTACCACAGGCTTTCATTGAAAAGAGATTTTATTTCTTTTAAATATTTAATATAACTCTTCATAGTAGTTAGTGGTTGGGGGATTTTCTTGTCCTATATGAAATGTGGTTCATCATTCTGAATATTCCCTATGGAAAAATATTCCGATTTTGAATCAAATTTGTTTGAATATTTCAGCTTGTGGTCATGAAGAAGTGTCATAAGTACAGCATTTTGCTACTGGCAGAAATGGCCGGAAGGATTTAACCAAAAAAGACCTCATACTTTTTCTTTATAGGATGGCATCAATGTCAATAAAAATTGACATGGGAGTTATCCCATTTCCACTTATTTTACCTGTCAGCTGATCAAAATCAGCAAAGCTTGCAAGTTTTTTCAGTGTTCACAACTCTCACAGCTCTCACTTGTGACCCCAGGGGAGCAGCTTTAAGATCAATGTTTAAATTTGTCAGCTCATTCTCAAACAGAAGCTTGCCATGGTGCATAGGTGCTGTTCTTTGTTTTAATTACACATTCTGCTTCTTGTTAGGTTGGCTGTAATAGTGGTATTTCTTGAGATCCTGCTGAATTCCAGAACTTTTCCATAGTGTCTTTTTAACTCAAATTGTCATAATGGTTAAGTGGCACTGCACAGTAAGATTTTTGGACATTATTGGTTTCATACTCCCCAAGAAAACTACACGTTATGGAGAACAAGTTAGGCTTTTTTCCTGCAGGGTTTTCAATATTATTACATACAAAGGAGTTTTTTTCCCATTTGGATCTTTAGAGATGAAGATTTTCCCAAAGGTACAAATTTATATGAACTTAATAATCTTGGCTGCAATGGTTTGCCATTAATATGAGGACTAATCACAGAATTGTTAGGGTTGCAAGGGACCTCTAGAGATCATCTAGCCCAATCCTCCCATTTAATATTAACCATCATGATTGAATGTAATTTAATACTGATTTTAATTTGTCAGGGTTTATCTATAAGAAGATACTTGCTTAAAAAGAATAAATTTGCTGAAAATGCCATAAAGGTAACAGCATAATCCACATCCCTCACCCCTACCCCGAGATTAACAACATTTTGACCAGAGTAATGATCAGAGACAAATTCCTATAACAGAATGACACAAAGATATGCTAAAGTAATTTTTCTAGTTTTACTCTGTAATTAGTTAAGCTGTTCAAAAGTATGAAGAATTTACATGATATCATTGCTGTGGAGTACTGAATAAAAGAAAATCTCAGTAGAGCAGGAGGTATTTTCGCTATCAAGATACCTCATCAATGAAAAAAATCTTTTTCGTTTTACTCTAATAGCCCCTATGTTATTGAATATCACTATTTAAAATTAAAAGGGCACTAGCATCAGAAATGAAACTCATTTTCTTTTTCTTACGACTGTAGCAAGAAAGCTACAGTCCTACTTAACTGCCCATGGAAGAGATTTTTATAGTGCCTTGAAGAACCATAACAAGCGTTGGGTTTTTTTGTAATACAACTGTGTCTAGATCTAAGATTTTATTTTGCAAGCCACACTGAGAAATGAGAGTATACTGTGTTTGCTAAGCAATAAAAATACCTAACTGTTGAACTCTTAAGCTTATTAAGGTAATTTATTTTGTTGTGTTTTTGGGGTGGTTTTGGTTTGTTTTTAAGACCTCATCTTCACGACTTAAATAAATTTTATTTCCTATGGTCTGCAGAAGTCATTCTGTTCATGTGCTGCTTTCAGCCTTTTGTCAGCTAATTGTCTGCTGTGTTTCAGGCTATGTTGGTTTTCTTTCATTTCTCAAGAAGTTTTCTTGAAACAAAGAACATTCAAATCAGACCAGTGGAGAACATATTTAGTCTTGTATTTTGTCTTTTATAGCAGCATTGTGGTTTAGGAATGGTATTCCCCTCTCTAGTGTTCCAACCAAAACTGCGACAGTATTCGCTTTGCGCCCCCCTCCAGCAGAAAGCACAAAAGGCAAAGATTATGGGTTGAGATTAGAAAAATTTACTGAAAACAACAGTAAGATAAGAAAATGAAGAGTAACAGAATGCTAATAACAAAAATCAAAACTAAATTTATTTCCTTCTCAGCAGTAGGTAGTTGCTAAATATTTTATTAATGCATGTACAATTAGAATTGAATGCTCGTGTTTGCAAATCAGTCACTGTAGAGTGTTGTCACTAATGTAAAGATAAATCCCTGCATTGAACTGAAATATATTTGATAGGGCTAATAGAGAATGCAATGAACCTTTTGTGAATGTGTGATAAAACAAATGATGCAACCTAAATAATGGTATCTGTAGAGACCAATTTGTTTCTTTGCATACTTGATTATGACATTATTCCTATACCTTATTCCTATATCTTTCTTACTAAAGGATGTACTTTTCATTGTGCATGATAAAAGTTCTAAAGCTGACTTCATGAGGTGTGAGAGCCTCTATACAGCTTGAATTATAGAATATCCTGAGTTGGAAGGGACCTACATGGATCATCAAAGGTCAGCTCCTGGCTCTGCACAGGACACCCCAAGAGTCACACCTTGTGCCTGAGAGCGTTGGCTAAATGCTGCTTGAACTCTGTCAGACTGGTGCTGTGAGCACTGCCCTGAGGAGCCCATTCTGGTGCCCAACCACCCTCTGGGTAACAAGGTTGCAAGACAACCATTTTTCTAATATCCAGAATAAAGTGAAGAAGTCAGTGCTTGCCCCTCCTCTTACACTCATGAGGAACTTGTAGACTGCTGTGTGATCTGCCCTCTATCTCCTTCAGGCTGAACAAGCCAGGTGACCTCAACCCCTCCTCATATGGCTTCTCCTCTAGATCCTTCACAATCTTTGTAGTCCTTCTTTGGACACGCTCCAATAGCTTTATATCTTTTGAGTGTTGTGGTACCCAAAACTGCACACAGGACTCAAGGTGAGCAGAACAGAGTGGGACAATCTCCTCCCTTGCCCGGCTGGCGATGCTGGGCCTGATGAACCCCAGGAAAGGGTTGGCCCTCCTGGCTGCCAGGACACTGCTGGCTCAGATTCAACTTGACATTGACCCAAATCTTCCCATGGCAGTGGTCTCCAGCATCTTGTTCCTAAGTCTATACATAAATCCAGGGTCGCCCCATCCCAGGTGCAGAATCCAGCACTTTCCTTTGTTGAACTTCATCTAGCTGGTGATTGCATGGCCCCTTTAATTTGTCAAGGTCTTTCTGCATGGCCTCTCTGCCTTTAAGGGAGTCAACAATTCCTCCCAATTTAGTATTGTCTGAAAACTTACTCAGTATACATTTGAGTCTTGCATCCAAGTCCTTTTTGAAGATGTTGAAAATTGGCCCCTGTAGAACCCCACTAGTGACAGGTCACCAGTCTGATGTCACCCCATTCACTGTAACCCTTTGCACCTGAGCCATGAGCCAGTTGCTCACTCATCACATGATTGTGTTTATCCAGCTGTGAGCTGGATATTTTGTCCAGAAGGATCTTGTGAAAGTATGAGAAGCTTTACTGAAATCCTAAAGAATTCCATCAAGATGGAAAACATTTCTCAGGATATTTTGAATCAGAGTAGTTACCTACTGAAGAACAGCTTAAAAGTTTTGCAGGTTGTAGATGATTTACTCATAGGAATGATTTTCCAGTATGTCCAGGGCAAGTGTTGCTATTCATCCAGTGATACTAATAGAGGGATGAGGCATAGTCAGTCACAGCAGCAAACACCTACACATGCTCTAGAAATACACTGATGAAATTCCATAGACTACTGACGTGTGGGTTTCTGAGTTGTTCGTCGATGAGAGCAGATTTTTTTTTCACTGTTTTACTGACATTCCGTTTGTAAAGATACTCCAAAAGTAGTTCTTCAGAACAGTCTCAGAATAGCAGCTTCTCTGCAAGTCACTGCCCATGAGAAAATACAGCAGATCTTAACTGAAGAGAACACAATATTTTGTTAGCTAGAGGGAAAAACAGTTACTATCATTGTGCCAAACTTTCAAGTTCATTCTTCTTTGCTGAAAATAATGTGGAGAAATAGATACCAATCTTTGGCCACAAATCTGCAAATAGTTTTAGGAGTATAGAAAATAAAGAATATTTTTAGGAGTATAAAAAACGAAAAATATTGTTTTTCTGTAGTTTCCTGTTGACATCACAGAAGGTCAGCAGTATGTTAAATTCTGCTCCCCAACACATTTTAAGACTTCAGAAGATGCTTAGTTTTGTAAGGTTATCCATGTAGCCTGCTTTTCTTGAATTTAGCAGAGGCTGTATGATCTTGTGAAAAACAGTTTTTATTCCATGTTGAGAGCTTTTGAAGCTCTTATCCTAGAAAACTAACACTATACAAGAGGCCAGAGCCATTAGGTCACACCAAAAAAGGAAAACTATTTCCAGTGCAGTGTTTCTGTATATGTGTTTATTGGAAAAGCTGCCTGAACAGAAGCAAAAATAATAATCTCCTTAAAAAAATTATGAACAAAATATCAATTGACTGAAAAAATTTAAAGTAAGAAAATGTGCAGTGTGTAATGTGGTTTGGTTCTACAATCAAACTCCTCAGTGTCTGAAGGGAGACCTCTTGAAAAGATTAATTTCTGTCTCTGCAAAGTTCCACCTCACAGTATTGTTAGGTATTAATCTCTTCAGCGAGAATGCCAGCTGTTATATTCTTTTTCTAAATTCAACAATAGAAAAAAAACCCTCCAAACCTGTATGTAACAATAATACATGTAAAACTGTAACAATATTGGTATATAGGAGGCCAGGGTGTTCTTTTATTGCTATTTCTCATATTGACTCATCATCTATGAGTCACTGTGTGTAGGTTCTTAAGTATCTCCCTCACTGCCATAGTTTAATACTAGTTGTGTTTTAGTTGAATAAAATTGTGAGGCAGTTTTTTTTTTTTTTTATCTCAGGAATTCCTGCATATGCAGCTTGTACTGTGCTCCACAGGCTACTCAGAGCAGCCTTTACTTTCACTATTCATTGTTTGTTTGGCCTTTCTAAGGAAAGGATTATTATTTGAAAACTGTGTCTGAAAGGGTTGTTTGTTCTTCTGTTTTCTAATGAAACTGTGTGCTAGTTTTGGCTGTGTTAATTTTTTTCACAATAGCTGGTACAGAGCAATGTAATAGATGATGCTGAATGTGGGGTTGATAATATGGAGATGTTTTTGTTACTGCTGAGCTGGGCTTGCACGGAACCAAAACCTTTTCTGTTTTTTGTACTGGCCATGCTGGCAAGGAAATTGGGCCTGCATGGGAGGTTGGTAGGAGGAGACACAGCTTGGACCACTGACCAAAGGGATATTCCAGACCGTATGACATATGCTCAGTACATAAAGTGAGAAGAAGGAGGAAGGGGGGAAGAAGTTTGGGGAAATGACATTTGTTTTCATGAGGAACTGTTACAGACTTTAACAGTGGATGTGCTGTAGTGCTCACTTCAACTGTGTTGAATTTGTTTCTTACTGTTACCAGAATAATTCATTTAAGGATATTATATATTTGGTTTTAATGCTGTGGAAAAAAAATGAGGACAGCCAGGGCAATCAGGGGATCAAGCCAAACCAACATGGATTTATGAGAGCAAGGTGCTGCTTGACTCCCCTGATGTCCTTCTATGACAAAATGTAGATGAGGGGAGGGCTGTGGATATTGTTTATCTAGACTTCAGTAAAGTGCTTGACACCATCTCCCACAGCACCCACCTAGATCAGCTGGCTGCTTGCAGCTTTGATGGATAAAAATCTGTCTGGATGTCTAGGCCCAGAGAGTTGTGGTGAATGGAACTAAATCCAGTTGGTGACCCGTTGCTAGCAGTGTTCTCCAGGGCTCAGTTTTGGGGCCAGTCCTGTTTGACATCTTTATTGACAATCTGGATGTAGGG
The DNA here is from genome assembly GCA_013400435.1 of Pycnonotus jocosus. Taxonomy (NCBI): domain Eukaryota; kingdom Metazoa; phylum Chordata; class Aves; order Passeriformes; family Pycnonotidae; genus Pycnonotus; species Pycnonotus jocosus. Next base: position 333,155 of record VWYP01004209.1, on the reverse strand, counting down.
ATTGAGGGCACCCTCAGTAGATTTGCAGATGGTACTAAGCTGGGTGGGAATGTTGATCTCTTGAGGGAAGGAAGGCTCTACAGAGGGATCTGGACAGACTCAATCAGTGGGCTAAGGACCACAGCAGGAGGGTCACTAAGGCAAAGTGCCAGGTCCTGCATTGGGTGGCAGCAATCCCAGGCAGCGCTGCAGGCTGGGGCAAGAGTGCCTGTCCAGCAGAAAAGGCCTTGGGGTGCTGGTCAACAGCAAGCTCAGTGTGAGCCAGCAGTGGGCCCAGGTGGCATCTTGGCCTGTATCAGCAATAGTGTGGCCAGCAGGACCAGGGCAGTGACCATCCCTCTGTACTCAGCACTGGTGAGGCCACACCTCGAGTACTGGGTTCAGTTTTGGGCCCCTCATTTCAAAAAGGGCATTGAAGTACTGGAGTGTGTCCAGTGAAGGGCAGTAAGGCTCGTGAGAGGTCTAGAGGATTTGTCTTTTGAGGAACAGCTGAGGGAGCTGGGTTTGTCAGTCTTGAGAGGGCTGGGGCAAGGGGATCTCAGCGCTCTCTACAACCACCTCAAGAGAGGTTGTAATGAGATGAGGCCAGTCCAGGTAGCACACCAGCTCTAGAACATTATAAATGAAATTATTGTATTTAATACAAAGCATATATACACTTGAGTGCTCTAATGGCTTCTTTTGGTGTTGCAGGAAACAGCATACTCCATTCAGCAGCAGACAGTGTGACAAGTGCAGTACAGAAGGCAAGTCAGGCCTTGAATGAGCGTGGTGAAAGGCTAGGTCGTGCAGAAGAAAAGACAGAGGAGTTGAAAAACAGTGCTCAGCAGTTCGCAGAAACTGCACATAAGGTAAGATTTCAGCAGGATAAGACTCAGTAGGTTAAAGTCAGACATTTGGCTGTCAGAGTTTGTTGAATGAAAGTATGTATCTATACTTAGTTGTATAAAAGCTTGAACTTAGGGTAGAGTTTGTATCAAATCTTCCTTGTGACACCTTCTTCACCTTCTTTGCCTCTAAAAAATCTCTTCCGTTTGTTGGTGACTGCACAGGATCTCAAAGTTATAAATTCTATATAACAAAAATTTCTCAGAGTTGCCTGTCAAAGACACTTTAAAAAAATTCTGTTTGAGGAAAGAAAGAAAAGTGTTGGTTTAAGTTCTTGCATGCTGAAATGCATTTTTAGTATATCACCTCAAATATTAATTTCTTTAAAAAGCTATTCGTAACCGTATCTTTGAGTATCAAAGGTTTATGTCAGTTTAGTTTGAGTCATTTATTGGTCATCACCGGTAGCAAATGAGTGAATTTTAACAGCCCCTACTAGTTCTGTTTTCTAGGTAATTTCCCAGAGGGTTCACTCATCTCAGCTTTGTTAGCATTCTGTTACCTACAGGTAGCAATTTTTTATTGTATGGAACCTAACCCTAAGCTCTCTGCTTGGTTTGCAAAGTCAATTTGTCTACGCATTTTATACAGGTTTTAACTCGCTTCATTTCTTTCTTCTCCCTCTCATTCCCAGTTCAGTCCATTTTTGAGTTATTTGAAATGGAAATAGTTGGTAATCACAGGGGCGGAAAGGCAATCAGTCCTTTCTTTTTCATCATTATGTAGTAGCAGAGCTCCCGAATAGGTGTTTTAAATTACTTGTGTAGAATTTCTGATTGTAGTTAACAATCAAAATCATTGGGTCAAAATTACTATTCTTCTAAGCATGTCTTTGTTTCTGATGTCTAGCTCTACCCTTCCTCACAGACAGCAAAATATTGGAACATTGGGAAACAGAGCTGGGAAAACAGATGAATCCTACTTCCTTGGCATGGCAAAGAGAGGCTTTGCCTGTGTATCCCAGAAAAGGGAATGACTATGTATATGTATGAAAAGAAGTTCATGGATTTCAGACATCTTTTGGAGAACTTGTCTTACAAACTCTTCTTATCTAGGCTAGCCACATTAGGTTGATACAACTGATATTCTCGGTGATATCTCTTTAATTTTTTTTTCTTTCTTTTTCAGCTTGCCATGAAGCACAAATGCTGAGATACTGCCCAAAGTTGAAATCTTCTCAAGAGAAGCAGAAAAGGCTACAATCAGCAACTTTTACAGGAGATTCAGTCTTCTGTGTGCTTTTTCCTTCCTGTTCAGTGGAGATGCATTCTTTCAGTTTCTGTGCAGGAAAAATGTTGCATTTCTACTTTTCTGACTTACTTTTGTTCCTCTTTTTTAATATTGCTACACAGTCCTGCGGTACTTTATACCTGTATTTCAGTTGTTACAGGATTGGAAGCAAACATTGAAAAAGGACCAAATGACAAGCTGATCAGGATTAAAATAGTAATGTTCTTCCGTGGCTGTACAGAGAAAAGATTGAACTGATTGTGAACATGTGTGTGGAAATAAAATCCAAAGAAAGGGTATAATTTTCTTCATTTAATGTAGCATCAGCAAAATGTGAATGAATGTTAGAATTAAACATCTGGGGTTGTAGCTATAGTGGAGGACAAACTGCTTTGTCCTGGGAAACAGAAAAACTTGTTTCTTCTAACTAATGTAGGAAGAGTTGCATGTGCACCAGCATTCAGAAGTGCGTATCTGTATTTCATTCATATCAGCATTTTACATGTTCCTATTTTCACTTTCAAAGTGATTATTTAAATAGTATGCTGAAACGTGGAGAATGTATGCTTGAGGTTTTAAAATTTAAGGGGAAAGGTAATTTTTACATCTATACGCACATAGCTGTGCCTCAAACACAATCTACAATTTAGCACTCTTGATATAAAATAACATTTCTTTTTACCTGTGGTTGTGTGGCTAAAGGCCTCTGAAAATGACAATGCAAAGACCTGGGAAGATGAGAGTGCACTATTTTTAAGACATTTGTTTTTCATAAATTCTACAGTAAGAGAAACTACAAATTAGAAATTTGTCTGATTTTAATGACTATTGTGTTAGCAAGTTGTTTGATTTTTAATATAGGGGCTTTCAAAAAAGAATGTCTTGATACACAAGAATCGACTTCTAGTTTGAGTCTCAACTTTCAATATGTTGTCACTGGAAGGGTAACTCTTCTTCCTCTGTATTCACTATATGCAATATATGCCCTGTATTTCTCTTATAAAAATAAGTAGGTTACCTTTTTCCTTCACAGCTGTTTTCTTAACATTTTTAAGATGGTCTAATATACTTCAAGAATGAAAAGGAAAAAAAAAAAAAAGAAAAATATGCTGCTTTTTTCTTTTTTTAGACCCAGTAAGCTAGAAAAGAAATCATTGCAGAAGGTACAGCCTTCATTTTCTGAAAATGCCTGCTCTTCATTTTTGCTCTCATCTTACCAGAGAAAAGCTGGCATTATGTGAATGTACTATATTCATTGTAGAATATGTTTTTTGCATTATTAATGACACAACAGTCTAAAATCCTCAGAGCAGTGCTTGTAGGAGAGATAAAAGCTACTGTAGTAATTGAGAATATTTTACTTACTGCAAGCTGAAAAATAACTGAAAATTTCATGGAAATGCCCATTTCATAAAAAGATGCTTGCCTTCAGGAAAGTATTCTCATTTGAACTAAGGACACTGTCTAGTTAGCTGATTGCATTCAAACTTTACGTCTGTTTTGTTTTGGTTTGATTTTTTTTCCTGTAATTTAAACAGTTTTGTATGAAGCTTTTTATTTAATTCCACTCTGGGAGTTGAGAGAATGGGTCATTTGTGTAGTATCATATGATCATTTAGTTCTATTTAGCACCAGCTTCAACAGTTACCAAATCTAGCACCTACTGAAATGGAATTTGGCCACTTCTGTTATAAATCAGAACAGGTTCATTAACAACACAACACTGCTGAGCTATGTGTAAGTAATGTTTACCCTGGAAGTGTCTGAATGCTATTGTAATGACTGGGTATTTCTGCAGTTAGCCAGGAAAACAGTGTCTGTTCTTTAAACAGAAATTAAACTTCTGCTAGATACAAAATGTTAGGCTATTTTTTTTTTTTAAGATGGATTATAAGTCAGTCAGGGAGTACATTTCTGACCACATAGGTATCTTCTTGTCTTATTTTCCGCTTTTAAAATTATATTCTGCTGCTAAGTCGAGAGAGAGAGAGAGAAAGAAGTAGATTCTGAACTACTGCCATCTAGCTGGTCCTCTAAGCTTGCAAATAATTAGAAGAAATGTCTAAAACCCTGGTCAGATAAACCTGAAAATAATTAGTTGTCTAAATTTAGATAAAAAGGCATATATTTCTGAGTGTTTACATAAATATCAGCTGGATGGGACAAGATCACAATTGCACTGCTAAGTTCTAGACCTCTTGTGAGTTGAATTGTACTAAAACATTGCTTTAGTCCCACCTGAGTTTTTCAGCATTTTGGGTTGTTTTGTATCTTCCAGTTAAATCTGTTGTTTTTTATCATAACTCAGGACTTTAATCCAACCATCAAAAGCCATTTACTATGGGAACTTCAAGTAACCTAAGTCTTCTGAATGAAGGAAAAGTGGTTTGTCTGTTTACTTTGTTCTTGCTGTTCATTAAACTACAAGGTTTGGTAGTTTTTAGAAAAAAAAATCAAGGTGTATAAATGTTTATCCAAAGGTAAATCTTAGAGCATTGCAGTTTCCTTCTGGAACTTAGCTTGTAGTGTATACAACCTAGTATTATTAGCCATGTACATAATATATACTATGATTCAGGTTAATGTTTCATATGAAAGAATGTATTTGTAAATTGTAACAATATTAATAGTTTCTTTATCTTTTTATAGTTCTAAACAGAATAAAAACAATGTATTGTTAGACTTGACTGCTGTGCTGCAAACTCTGTCTTAAAAGGCTACTTTTGTGTCTAGCAAAAGTTGTGTATTATGTGAAATATAAACAAAAATGTGCGCTCTTAAAACTGATCTTAAAGGTAGGTAGGTTTTGCTATGATTTGCCAGAATTGTAATACTTGCTGATATCTGTTGCAACCAATTCCTTGGAAGTTCTCAAAGATGTACAAATTTATTTTGTGCCATTCTGTGGAGAAAAAAAGAAATAGTGGGACCTGCTCTCTTGACTCACTACTGGAAACCCTGATTTTTGTCATTAAATACTTTACTGTGATGAAAACTGTCTTTGGATTATTTGAGTTCTCTATTCAAAATATCCATTATTTTTGAGTTGTTTTTTGTATTTCACTCTAGCAAAATTATATTGAAATCTAGCAAAACTGAATAAAAATTATTTTCTCCTATAGTGATAAAATTATTCTCAAGAATACTGTAATTAAAAGAGAAGTAGTGGAAACTAGGTTAAAGCATTTCCTCTCGAAGCAGGTGCCAAGAAATAATTACCATAGGTTGAAGTTAGCACCCTACCTAAAGGCTTTGTAGGTTAAAAAGAATTCTGATAATTCACTCTCCATTCCTGTGAAATGCTTATTTTCAAGTTGTTAATATCTTCTTTTGGCTATCTGATTTTATTGACAACTTTATCAATGCACAAGCAATTTTAATTACCCTGTAAGAATAAAACTATAAAGGTATAATTCTTCTACACAACAGAGAAGCAATCTCTTAGATTCAAATGAGCTCTACTTGCACAAGAACCATATCCAATACCAACTGACTTTGCTGTCATCTCTTTTCAGGCTTAAATGTGACCCTTACGATCCTAATCTCAAACATGTCTTGTTGGCAAATACTGCCAACTCTTCAATTACTTTAGTTACTAGGTAAGCTTTGCTAGAATTCATGTTATCTGTAGATGTTGAATACTGTACATCCCCAAAGCCTAACCTGTATGAACCTCTTAGTAAAAGAAATAGATCTCTGTTGGATCAGAAGCTAATTTGGTCTGGACAGCATTGTGTTGTAGATTGAACATAACCATTTGTCAGTTCTTTTCTATTGTTATTGTATGTTTATCCTATAAGATAGAAAGATAAAATGTTTTGTTCATTTTTGAACATTCTTTTAGAGCAACGTCACCATGTCATTTTTTAATTGATGTTATGACTTTCATCAGCCTTATTTGTTGCTGTGTATAAATTAAGGAAAAGATCATAGGAGGTTTTTTGTCATCTTTGAGTCATGGAAGAAGCTCAAGCATGGATGTTCGCTGATTCAGTATGTTAGGTTTGCTAAGTAAAAGATATATTAGTATGTTCCTGAAGGGATAATATTTGGCTGAGAAAATTGTTCTTCAGCTACAAGTTGTGGCATCTGTGAAGACACAGAAACACACTACTTCTGGTAGTGAGCAGGAGTGCTGTCCAGTACTCACAAAGGATTGCAATGTTTCAGATTAAAAATGGCTTTCTCTTATTTCAAAGTTCATTCCCTATGGAAGTGGTCAGCTACCACTGGGGGAATGATATGAATTTATATTAACGGTAACTTCCCTAATAATTCCAAAGCACCAACTTCTACCTCGTAGCACATCATTACAGCCTGTTCTGTGCATCAGCTGGAAGCACTGACTGGTATTTAATGTCTGCTTCATTTATACTTTCTCTGTTTGAGCTGCTACTGTCTTTTTGTCTTCTTTCACCTCATGCAGTCTGAATTGTGCCAACATTTTTTAGTGATGGTGTCTAGCTTTGGCAGGGGTTGACATGGTACTACAGGCCCAAAAAGCGTTTCACTATTTATTATTACAATGACTGAATAAAAGTAAACTGAGTGTAAAGGTCTGTTACATGGAGGCATAGATCTGTAGTGTTCAAGCCAAGTATCCAGGGTAGAAAAGTAACCTTGTTAACTAGGCAAACCAGGTGGCTTTAGAAGTGTAGAAAATAGATATATAACAAAATACTAATTGATATTTTAAACAATTTCAGAGGTCCCTGGTAGCTAAAACAGTGATAACTTATGCAGAGGACTTGAAGCCTGTATTTTGTTGAAATTCTGTTGCTGCTAAAGAGGGGGAAACAGTTTTCATCTGTGTTAAGTATTTTTTCCTGGAGAAAAGAGAAAGAAAATTAGGTAAAAAATAAATGAGAAATCATTGATAGTGTTTCATACTATATTGAAAAGGAATTCTTCAACATGTGCAACTAACAATAGTCATCGTGCTGGTCTGCAGCCAAACCAATTGGGATTTTTTCCTATTACAGAAAGAATAGACATAGGAAAGCTTTCTTTGCTTTGGCATGATCCTGGAACTAGGACTTCTGCAGAAAATGCCTTTACTTGTCAGAAGTATTAAGATTTTAATGAGAATTCTTTCCTAAACTTTACTGGTTTTATGAAAAATAGCATTTGGAAACATTTATTTGTTTCTGCGAGAAAACATAGAATAAGGAAACATAAAAGAGAAGGCTGTTAGATCTAAGAGTAGATTGCTGCATTCATTTGAGGATTGTAAGAGACAAGTCAAAAGCATCACACTTACTGCTTTTTAGGAATAAGGAAATGTAAGCACTGTTCATGCTGCCAATCAAAAGTGCCTGAACCTGAGGAGAGGGTGTGCAAGATGAGGACAGATTGGAGACTTCTGCATCACCAGGTAAGCAAGTCAGAGAAGGTGATGAGGTAACTTCTGAGAGAGTCCCAGGGAAGAGGAGAAACATACCCATTACTTGGGAAGACACTGCCAGCACTCCCAGGATGTGTCTTCCCCCTGCTTCCTTCTTTCCCAGTTTTTATGCTGAGCACAAAGCTGTACAGTATAGGATTGTCCCTCTGGTCAGCTGGGATCAGGTGTCCTGCTTATGTCCCCTCCCTGTTTGTTGTTTAACCTCAACCCTTTTTAGGGTGGTACAAGAAGCAGAAAAGGCCTTGACAGTGCAAGGCCTGCTCAGCAAAAACATCCCTCAATTACTAGCACTGTTTCCAGTACAGACTTAAAACACAGCCCCTTACTTGCTACTGTGAAGAAAATTAGACCAGCCAAAAGCAGCAGACTGTTCAGTGTTTTTCTCACAAATGAGTAGAGAACCATTTGCAATTTTAGCAGCATGTTCTAGCAAAATTTCTTCAGGATATTTCTGAGGTGTTTTAAACCTACACAGAGAAATGTGAGTGCCCTTGGTCTTTATCTTACCTGTTCTTTTCTGGTGCTTTGCTATGTGCAATTGTGCAGCATTTGAGACAAGCTGAAAACAGGTCTGTTAAAAGTCAGAGCAATGAAACTGCATGACAGGTATTATTCTTCACTGAGACCATGAACAATTGCAGAGCTGCCAGTGTCTGAGTGAAATAATAGCTGTATATATAGGATCATTTGTAAGACAGATGGCTGAGAAAGGTACCATTTATCTACCAGGCAAGGTTTCATAACTTCTGGCATCTATTCTTGTCAAAAGCGTCATTAATGGTTAGCTATTTGCTAATCACCTCAACTTAGAAGATGTTAGATTATTTTTTTTTTTTTAAGTCTATTTTAGATGGCAGTCTCTGCAATGGCACTGAAAGAAACAAGGGAACTGGGAAGAAAGATTATATGTTTATATTCATTGATTGGGTAGGCTTCGTAGAATCTGTTCCTATTTCTAGCATGGTATCCATGTACAAGGTTATTTATGGCTTCCTGTAACACCCCAACTGTCCTTGCTAGTTCCCACTTTTGTATAGTCTTCAATATTCAGTGTTGTGTTTTTGTCATATTGCTCACTTGAAAGTATCTCATCATAAGGGGTGGCTCCACAGCTGAACTGTCATGATTTTTTGATACTTCACATCATAAGGACAAATTTGTAGTGAAGGCGTTTCAGCATGTCTGAAAGATTTAGGATAAGATTTTGCAGTCAGAAATTCAGAGTGCTAGATCACCAACTGAAGTGTTTCTTCCTTATTTTTGCTAGAGGCTTTTTCTCCAAAGTCCATGATGAAGCTGTAATCAATAATACAAGGTATTTATCTTAAAGGTAGGAGGTTTCACCCTACAAGAATTCAAAGAGAAATATCAAATTTATTTCATACAGGTATACAATAAGCCCTGGAAGTAAGTAATTTACAGTAAATTAATGAACTGGAGTAGAATTGAGATCTGAGAATATAAACCCCAGTTTCTCCAGTAATAATAGAAAATTTCAGGATTATAATGGAAATAGTTCTAGTTTCTTGATTTGTTAAAAAATCAGATACAAAAGTGCGCTTCTCTTTGTCTTGCTTTAACCCCTCTTAGCAACCAAGCACTATGCAGCCACTCAATCCTCCTCCAGTGAGACTGGGAGAGAATCTGAAGATTAAAAGTTAGAAAACTGTGGGTTGAGATAGAGGCAGTTTAACAGATGAAGCAAAAACCACACACCAGCAAAGCAAGACGAAGAATTAATGCACCATTACTCTGAATGTCCCTGCCTCCTCCTCCTCCTTCCCTAGCTTTATATGCTGAGTGTGGCCAGACCACATGGTCTGGAATATCCCTGTGGTCACTTGGGGTCACCTGTCCCAGCAGTGTCTCCTCCCAACCTCCCATGCACCCCCAGCCCCCTCACCAGCCTGACAGAAAAAGAACCAGAAAAGGCCTTGGCTCTGTCCAAGCCCCAATCAGCAATAAAAAAACCCCTCTAAATTATCAACCCTGTGTTTAGCACAAATCCAAAACACAGCTGAATACTAACCATTGTCAAGGAAATCAACTCTGCCCCAGCCAAAACCAACACACTCACAAATATTTTTTTCTTCCTGCTCTAGCAAAGTATCTTTCATGGCATGTGGTATATGCTGTTTGTAAAGATCAATCTGTTGTTGCAAAACATATCTGGAGAAAGAGAGGCACCAAAGGAAAGCTGAGAAAAAGCGGCAATAAAATCTCATTGCTGCTTTACTTGGATTTTACACTGCAAGAGCAGTCAGCTTTCAGGCTGAATGCCTTTGTAGCAATGAAAGAACCCAGTTTAAGGTATTTTGAGGAATGCTGTGTCTGTATGCCTCTTGTCACAGGCTTTAGCAACTGTGAGGGGAAAATGTCTGCTGCCTTGTACTCAAACAGTTCTCTGACATTCTCGGATTTAGTCTTAAGGACAAAAGGACTTCTGTGTCAGAGACACACAGTGCTTAGTCACTGTCAGCTTCCATTAAACTGCCTTTTGAAACACATAAACCCTCCCTCCTAAAAGCATGGGAAAAGTAATTCAAGGAAAAGAAGATACATTCTAATAAAGCAGTAGAAGCACTCACATTCTACATTAGTATTTGCTATGGGCATTCATACTGGAAAAATTGTTTCAGGTGGCCAAACTTGAGCAGTTTTCTCATCTCAGCAGAATGAAATTAAAACATGTTTCACAGTGTTTTCCATCCCTTTGTTTGGAATTTAGAAATGGAGCATTGTGATTCTCCAGTTGAAGGGTATATTACAAAAGAACAATATTGTAAAATAGGATGAGAGTACTTCAAAAAAAAGACTTACCACTACCTGTGGATGTGACCCATAGAGGAGTCATGTGAGAAACACTGGAGGCATAGAAACACCAGTCATGCTAAAGAAGTGAGAATAGACTGAGCCACCTTGATCCAAAATGGGCAACATAACTCACTGTTTCAGGATGTGAAAAGTATGTCATTTGTGATTGTCATGAAAGGAATAATCAATGCATTCATGTAGAATTCATGATGTTACAGAATTTAAGAGAAGTTATGGACAGAACAGTAGGGAGACTGTTTTTCAGTTTAGCTGTCTCTAATTACTAGCATGGGTAACTTCATTTTAAGATATGCTCATAATGGCTTTAACTCAACCATTTTCAAGTGTAATGCCCAAAGCAGTAAGCAACTTTTCCATTCCTAATCAAATGCTAATGTAATAGAGCTCAGTTTAACCCCAATAAAAAGCAAAGAGATGTCCTAATTTTCCTTCTAAATGAACAGAAAATACAAGAAGCTGTTACTTGGTCATCCTTTCCACATGAAAGATTTTTGCAATGTTGACAGTTTACTATTTCACCAGCTCTACTGAGATTCCTTGTCCTGTAGTGGGGTTAAATGAACTCTAGTATCTGCTGTCTCCACGTCTGGAATTTTTCAGTTCTGAGATTTTTTTTTAATCAATATTACTATTAAAATAACACAAAGTCTGTGTCTCAGTTTTGTTATTTCTATCTGAAATACATAATTTCTATCTGAAATACATCATGGATTTAGTGACTGACAGCTTATGCTATGAACTGCAATGACTTGTCAAAAAATATAATGTTATCAAGTTCTAATCAAATTCTTTATATTGGTAAATATTAATTCCTCTCTTACTGGAACTTGTATTAAAATCTGTCATACTTTTGACATTCCAAGGATAATAAATCAACAGAGTAGCGTTTTGCCAGACAGTCAGTGATTACCCAAGTCAGACTGCAAATGCAGCTGCTTGTGTCAGGGGAACTTAGAAATCTCTCCAAATAAAATAGCTCAGGATTTTTCTTGCTAAATCAATGTAAAACAGTGGTGGAAATGCTTTGGGAATGGTAGTAATAAGGTATTTTATTTTTTTAAAATTGAAGAGAAGGTTGGCTGGAATCCCTAGAGAGCACAAGGCAGGGGGTTTCTAGGAGGCCATGATAGGTAAGGGCTGTTTGTATAATCATAAACTCCCCAGGCAATTTCTGTGCCCCAGCTTCAGCTCTGAGATTTTTATGAGTTGCAGCACAATACATTAAGACACTTCTGAATAGGATGTACAGAAAACAGCATGCTGTCCAGGAAAACTTTCAAAGATTTCATATGATATGTCTAAAATAAAGAAGATGTGCAAATACACTGTGTCTTTTTATGCAGTCGCACTCATTTAGATAGAAATTCTTGGAATTTTTTTTATTTATTGCAGTGTGAGCTTAACTGGTTGGTTTTGCTGCTGCTCTTCCCTGTGTATTAAGCATATTTTCTCAATCTGCTCTGTATGTATTAGTAATTAAGACATAAATGTGGTGCATTTAACACTAAGTCTGCCTTGAAGGACTATTTTGCTGAAGTATGGAAATTTTGTGATGGTCTTTTACATAGTGTTGCAAGTTCATCCAATGATATAGCAAACAACTTTCAGTTCTTTATTTTGGCCTCTTAAATGTTGCAAACTACAAATACAGTGCAGATTCCGTAGTAAAAATTATTGTTGCTGTAGGTGTTCTTAGCCTGATAGTTAAAATTGACTTGTGGTCAAGGATGCCCTTGGACACCTCTGGATTCGAGGTTTCTGGTTTTTGGAGTAGAACTTTAGCTTGGATATAATCCTTGAGTTAGGTAACAAACAGTCCTTCTTCTCTTTTGCTTTCCCTTTGTTTCCCTTTGAAAGAACAGAACCTAGCCACACAAGATGGCATTGAGCCACGTATTTTGAAGCCCTTCTGAGATGCCCAAGGGAAAGAGCAAATAGGATAGGTGACACAGCACATTTTTCTTCAGTGTTGACAAAACAGAGAGATGATATGATAAATTGCCCGATATGATAAATTGTGTTATTTTGGACTTCTTTGAAAAGGTTGAAAAGTTAGTATTGTTTTATTTCTCAAAAGTGTGAGTTACAGGAAGTAGAACCCAAGAAATAGATTACTTCTGAGATCACCATGTTTGTGAAGCATATGCAAGGGTGCAAAAAACAATTAAAAAAAAAAATAGGTCTTTCTGGTCTAGGATTAAGATTTCAAAAGTGAGGGGTTTCCAAATTGTAATTGTTATAAGAGATAAAAAAGGGCTTGGCAGGCTTTCTGGAGCATCTGAAGAAGAGACACAAAGAAATCTACTTTCCTAACTGCAACGGTTGTTAAAGTTAGAATTCTAATGTCACCATAAAATCAGAGGAATTAAAAATTAAATGTCTTGGTCAACATAGCTTGGGTCACAGTAGAGTTAGACATGGTAATGCGTGCACTGGATCAACTTGTCATGATCATTGGTCTCTGCGGGCACAGCAGTTAGTTCCAATTTCCAATAAATTACATCTTAATTGATTGCAAACAGAACAATGCTGCAACAACACTGGCATGAAGGAGCCTGTCTTTGGATGTTTAGTGGTATTTTTGTTTGGACAGGTTTTTATCCCCATCTCCTTGGTTGTCTATTCACTTTTTTCAATCAAAATTTCATCCGTTTTTTTAATGTAAACGTTTCTCTCTCAAGCACTGTCCCTGGAGTTTGGAATGGACTGCAAACTTGTACAAGTCTCATTCACACCCAGCTACTACTTCTTCCTGGCTTTTTATGGAAATGAAAACAATTCACAAATGCACAGAATGAGTTTGTAGAACTTCCATTACATATGCATGTGCAACATCAAAACTATACTCCAATACATAATAGCTCTAATTTGTCTAATTTGTAATATGACTAATTTGTAATATGTGATTCATTTTGCACATAAAAATCTTCTGGTTTCCTGTGAAGTTTTTTTAATCCATATGCCAGTTTTTCATTTGTATCTCAGGAAGATAAATGATGAGGTCACTTGAACCAGGAAACTCCAAAATTTAATGATTATCTAAGAAAATTATTTCTAAAACAGTGGATGTTTGTCTATGTCACAATAAGTCTTTAGCAGTCAGCTGTGTTATTAATGCACTCATCTATTAAGTCATTTTTGTTTGCTTATTAATTTTAGTTCAAAAAAGCTCTAAATCCTTAAATGCTTTAGGATAAATTGTCTTAGTCTTTACATATAATATAGGAAGTATTAGTATACAGTTAATGCATTATCAATAATAAATAATGTAGAAAAAGAAAGGAATTTTTTAATTTTTGATTTCATGTTTCAGATATGTTTCTATACTACAATGTTTTATTAATTGCTCTTTAAACTGAAATAACTGATCTGGCTGTGTTGGAGATAATTCACTCTTTTTTCCTTAAACATCCTTCACAAATAATGTGCTTTCTCACCTTGCTACAGTACATAACTGCTATTGATTACCTGCTCTCTGTTAAATTCAGCTCCTGTTCATCACTGAAGGGCACAAACAGGAGCCCTGACAGATTGACCAGGACATGCAGAATGAAGTTTAAGGAGATGATAGCTCTGACCTTCAACCAAGAAGCCAATCCAAGCTGCTGTGTGAAGTGTGTTCTTTAATTACTCAAGTCTTTGCATTGATATTTTCTCTGACTTTAGAAATACATATTTATTATTTTTATCAATGTTTCTATAGAAATACACTAAACAAAGGTACACAAAAGGGTGTTAATTATGCCTGGACAAAAAGAGAAACCAAAAAAAACCCCCAAACAACAGCAACAACAAACCAAAACAACCCCAAAAATGTCCCCTTCCCTCCCCCAAGAACTAACCTTAATTTTGAAAATTTCAATTTTAGATTCTTTTTAATAATTCAGTTCCTAGAAATAATATAGGAATACAATGCTGTTATGATTAAACTCCAGCTGGCAGCTAAATATCATGCAGCCACTTGCTCACTTCTCCTGCCCTGACACACTTGGTGGGATGTATGGTTGGGAAAGAAGCTGAGCAGCAAGAGATCTCTGTGGTTTGGTCTATTATTAGATGCCAATTACTGGCTGGTGCTGTATGGTTGGGAAATATTATTCCAGCAAATTGGAAGCACAGCAGCTTGGTAAAGGTACAAGAGGAGGCAGGAATATTACTGCAATAACTGTTGTCTTTATCCAAAGAAGCCTTCATGTGCACTCAGGTTGTCTGGTTAGCCCAAAAAACAAAAGGCTGGTGAAGTTGTTCAGTTTTATTGTAGTCATATGGAAGGACCTGGGACACTTTACAGGGAATCTTGCTCAAGATCTGGTAAGCACATCATTTCTTCAGAATAATGTCTTTCTAACACTATTCCAAACAGCCATGTTGTCTGCACCAAATATTTTTTAAGGAGCTTGCCATGAAAGTTTTTTTTTTAACAAAGCAGAGGTGAGATTTGTGTTTTAAAAAGCTGCCTCATGTATTTAACCAGCAGAAGAATAAATGGCTAGAAAACACCATAGCTAATGCCTCACCATGATAAGAAATACGAAATAAAAACATCTGGGGTTTTACTTACACGAGAAGAAATATTTTTTTTCCTGCAGAAAGTAACAAAATTGTTCAAATAGATGCAATTTCTTCTCAAAATAGTTCTGTTGGAATTTTTTTTACTTGTTATTTTTTCTGATATCTTACCTGAGCAATAATTTAGTTTTTCTGGTACAGTTCCTTACACCCAAGTGTATGTAACATTCAGACTATCAGTGCTGGAGTATGTTGCTATTATCTTTATTACTATCCCTTTAGCTTAATTCACTTATGGTATCCTTCAATCCCCAGCAAGCTCCTCTTCATCATTTCCCTTTCACTACAAAACAGACTGTAGAGTTCCTATGGTTTGGGGTTTTTTTTTCAATTCTTTAGTTTTCCAGGTTTAAAAAAACCTCCAAAAAACTTACTGTTCCCAAAATCACCAAACTTTTTGCTACTTTTGTTATGTAAAAGTAAAAATTTTCAGTATTGCTTGTGCACTTCTTCTCTCTTCAAAGAGAGAGCAAAGAGTCTGACATGAGCGAAGAGTAGCCTGGAACTGCAGGGCAAGAAAAATTATCTGTATAATGTAAGCAACAGGGAAAGTCTGAATGTATTCAACTCATTTATTGTAGCAAAGAAAATCAGAGCATACATTATGACTTTTAAATATATGAAAAGATAACATGAAGAACAAAAGCAATACAGTATTTCATAATACATAGCTTTAGAAGCAATGGTATTGCAATTCAGGAAAGCAGATTTAAGTTAGATGATAGAAAATATATCTCAATGGGGCAAATACAGTTGAACAAATACATTACTACATTACATTTCTGAAAACCAGAAATGATGGAGCTATGATTTATTTTCTCTTGGGGCAGATAACCTCAATATTCTTTTCATCCATATCATTAATGGTTCCATGACTTCTGATCTCTTTTCTATTAACTGTTCACTTAAATAGACTCAATCAAACTGGATTTCACATCACCATTATCCTTGTCCTGGCTCCCTAAATGTACTCATTACATCATGAATTAAATTAGATTGTAAGTGACCTTTCCTTGAGGACTTCTATGAAGTGTCAGTTCAGTACATGGCACAGTAGAAAAATCTATTCAAGTTGCTCTGAAATACATCTCTCTCTCTCTAAGGCTCTTTGGAAATTAGGAGGAATGAAAAGTACGAAGATCAAGGATGAGGGGAAAAAAAGTAAAATTGATTGGCTTGTCACACTTCTGAATAGTCTTGGACTATGTCACTGAACATTGTAAGCAGGGTCTGAAGTCCACAGTTGCCTTTGATCAAAACTGACCTGTTAAGATCTTTGTGAGTGTAACTGAACAGCGAAGATGTAGCAGTACAAAACATGGACTCCATGCCTAGCAGCATTATTGTTATTTTTCTCTACTTTCCTTGTCTTGTTCACACATAATAGTGAGCATGAATGTAAAAACTTCTGTAAAGTTTTTTTCTGAATGTAAAAAAATGTAAAACTTCTGAAAGGAATTGCTAGACTGCTTTTTTATTTGCTACATATCGACCTTTATTATTTTGGATTGTATCTCCAGACGTCAAGAGCAGAAGAAAGATCTAAGAGTGAAACTGATAATTTATATTAAATACCTCTACCTTACCCTATATGGAGTTGAATACATTACATAGTTTTAGAACTCATGTTTGAATTAGATGTTTCACATGCAATTTGTGCATGTCAGTGTCTGATGCTGCCTAGTCGGTCAAAGGTAGTGAGCTAGAGATTTTGATCTGCGAGCTTTTCTGATGTTAATTTTTTCAGAAGCCAGTGGTGGTAAGGAACATCTCAGGATGTCCCACTCCCAGACATGTTTTATCCTTTAAATATGGGATATTATCTCAGCTAACAGATAAGGTGAAGATCCTGGTAATATTGACAGGCCTTCAGAAGCTAAGGTACATGGCAGGTCGGAAAAACTTCCATTGCTGTTGTTTCTTATGTTTCTGCTCCCTAGCCAAAGAAAATAATGTCCTTCTGAACCTCTGATACTATATGATGAGCCTTAGTCACTTTTTAATGTAAATAGCAAAAAAATTAAATTTTGTTAATTCAGAATTAAAGAAAATGGATAAAATTCCAAACAATACTAGTATTATTTCTTTGTTTTAATATGCTTCAGATGGCTTAAATCACAAATGTAATTTTTAATGAGTAATTGTTTGTTGATTGTTTTCACTAAGTCCTACAGCTGCCAATCGATATCCTGTGCATTTATTTCCTACATTGTTTAATAACAAATTTTAGAACTAGTTGATGGTCAAATATATACCTCTAGTTGTATATCTGTTTAAAACAGATTGTCCCTGCAATGAAACATATGTATCTGACCTGTTATCCAATGCACCATATCTTTAACTCCTGTGAATGGAGGTAAGGGGAGTTAGTGAATGCCAAAAGATCAAGTTCAGTTGCTATTAGCTTTATTTTACAAAAACAAAAGTGTTCAGAAATGAGTGAATTAATGGCTGATTGGTTTCTTTTCGCTTTCTGAGTGAAACAAGATTAATTGCCTGATAAACTAGTGCATTAAAGAATTATTCTTAAGTTTAAATAATTGAACTCTATGCTCTTATTTTATGCCTTTTTCTTAGCTATATTTTAACAAAAGAATTACTTCATTATATTTTTCAGTTTTAAATAGAAGGTCATGCTTGGTAAAGGTCTACTTTAAATCACCGCCATTAAAAATGACTCCTACTGTTTTGCAAGTGATTGGAACAGTGGGTACTTTTGCTGAAATCTATTTTTCCTCTTGCTGTTAGAATGTATCAAAGAAAAGAGTAAAAAAAATGTCCTTTCTACCAATGGTGTTCGAATTTAACAGGATAACACTTTAAAGCTATTTTCAGAAATATCCTTAAGGGGTTACATTTCTTCCTGATACAGCTCTGTGGCTGATGGTGGGTGATTTTGTCACATAATACTTACTGAGTTCAGGGATTCTGGATTTTTACTTGTCATTGGTAACCTGCTGTTTTCATAAAGCAGATCCTGCTTTTTAGAGAAGGTGGTAGTTCAGATCCAAAGGCATACATCACCTTTGGATTTATAGGACTAAGCCCACACATTTTAATTAACTTTGTGCATGATTAAAACCACTTCCATGTTATCTTAGGTGAGTGATGTGCTTGCACTAAGGTACATGAGGGGAGAATTTGGTTTAAGATATCCTGATGAACAACTTTGTCCTCCTAGCTGACTATGCAGAAGCAGAAGAGAACTCTACACTTTCTTATATAAAATTGCAATTGATATAGTATAGACCAGGAAGCAAATTCTGACAGAAGTGAAAGAGTACATCCCTTTAAGATATAGGTCAAATGTTAGGCATAAAAAAATATGACAGATTTTCTTGCTTGCTCTTTTGATTTCCTTTAGGCTTTTCTCATTCAATTACTTAAATAATTTCACTGTAGTCTTGGATATTAATGGTGAGGTAGCATTTAGGCGGGAGATTCAAGCTAGATTCTGACCACATTTGGTTCTTTGGGATCCTATTATGCATTTTGTAAAAGATCAACACGCTTGATAATAATGTATAGTCACATTCTCTCTGATCAAATTCTCATTGCAATTTTAATTGGATGTGATATTCTTTATCACTGATGTTGAAAGAGATGAAAGATGCTTATACCAGTAAAGTAATAGTAATTTTTTAATACTTTTAAGTCTGTATTTTTAAGATGCTTGTGTGAGTATGCAAGTTTGATATAAATATGCAGTATTATGTACATGTGCATATCTATATGTGTGCATAGACACTAAATTTGCAAGATCAGGCTTTTGATAGTTAGACAGAGCCAGTCTGTGTATGTACTATCAACTTGTAACTAACCTTCTTAGGTTTATAATTTAGTATTTGCAGTCACGTCACCAGCATTCTCCACAGATCTCTGGCTTAGTTCCAGGCATGATGGTATTTCAGATGTAACTCTGTGGAATTTTCATCCATCTTTTTGCCCTTTTAGATACAGTGGCTGAAGAATGAGAAAAGATGACTGCAGGGCTCAGACAGGTAATGATTTCCTTGGGGGTTGGGTTTCTGTCCTTATTATTTCATCTGATGTGAGTGCAATTCTGCCCCTATTTCATCCAGTGCATTTCTTTCTAATGCCTCAAGGTGCACTTTTCCAAGTATGCACTGATACAGCTGTGCTTCAGCCACAGTGGTTGTTACAAAATGTTATGCTGCTCAAGAACTGAGGTCCCATAAATTCTCCAATTCATGAACCTAAAAGTAATAACGTAAGGGTTTTTTTAGTCTGCCAATAAAGTGGGAAATAATGTTTCACACTCTAGTAAGTACTCTGAAAATCAATACTATTTGAGAAGGACTTGGACTATATTCAGGGATAAACACCACAGAGAAATTGTAGCCAAACTCATCATTCACTGTTCAGAATAGTGTTTAGATGATGGATCACAAACAAAGTAGGGACTGACAGCCTAAACATTGCATTAAAAACAAAACCAAAAATTGCTGCTTTGTTACTTCCTTACATGCAACTAAATGCCAAATAGTAAATGTGCATTGTTAAAAGTATAAAATACCACAAATCTGCAAGGAAATGCTTCCTGCAGTAAGATGTCATTTCTGGAAAGTTTAGTAGCAAAAAAAGTAATTTAGTTGATTCTTTTTTCTTTGGGGCTAGTTTTGCATGAAAATCTCAAGAAGATTTGGCAATGTGTGCTCACAGCCCAGAAAACCAACAGCATCCTGGGCTGCATTCAAAGCAGTGTGGCCAGCAGTGTGAGTGAGGAGATTCTGCTCCTCTGCTCCACACTTGTGAAATCCTACCTGGAGTGCTGCATCCAGCTCTGGGGCCTCCAACACAAGAAAGGCATTGACCTATTGGAACAAGTCCAGAGAAGGCCACCAAGTTGATCACAAGGCTGGAGCACCTGTTCCTTTCCTATGAAGACAGGCTGAGAGAGCTGGGACTGTACACCCTGGAGAAGAGAAGGTCCTGGGGAGACCTTATAGCAGCCCTCCAGCACCTAAAAGGGGCTACAAGACTGGAGAGGGACTACAGGACGAGGGGAATTGGCTTTAAGATGAAGCAGGGTAGGTTTAGATTGGGGATTAGGGAGAAATTATTTTATAAGGGTAGTGAAGTGCTGGCACACATTGCCCAGGGAGATTTCCAACTTCCCATCCCTGGAAGTGTTCAAGATCAGCCTAGATGGCACTTTGAGTAACTTGTCTAGTGAGAGTTGTCACTGCCCAAGACAAAGGGGGTAGAAGTGGATGACCTTTGAGGGCCCTTCCAACCCAAACCATTCTATGATTATTTTTTTCAGACTAGTGCTGAGCTGCCAGTATACAATGAAGTCATGTATATGAGCTTTCCTTCTACCATGGACATTGTGAAAAGCATATTTCTCAAGGAAGGACAAAAGCATTTCATAATCACAGATCTCTAGCAACCAGAATTGCTAGAGATGTATCAAATATTTTGAAACCAGTAACATTATTTCGATAAATAATGACAATTCTTTTTCCAAAATAATAGAGTTCTATTAGAAGCTGTAAGGAAATTGGTGTTGTCAGACCCGGACAGCTGAATTCTGAAAAACACTTGCATACATGTACAGCTCTCATGACATTCACGTGGATCAGCTTGCAGGAACTATCAGAGCATTCTTGTATAGAGACTAACATCTATATTATTTTATACTGTTAAGGTGTTATCTGTTAGGAAACCAGCTAAGGCTGGGTCTGTGACAATAAGTATTAAAAATGTTATTTATCTTTTTATTTTGCTTTTAGAAGTTCTCACAGTGGCCAGTTAAATAAAGAATAATCAGAAATTTTCTAATTCTTTTTTAATTTACTTCCATATATTTTGATTTTACTATCCTGAAAGCATTGAATTTCTTAGTTTGCAGTCTGGATAACCTATTTTAAAAGGAAAGAAATATGTTTTTTAAAAAAATTAAAGCTCGGGGAAAAAAAAAAGCCGTGACCTTAAAATTCCAATATTATTAAAAAAATAGGCAGATATTGCCTCTCCCTGAAGCTGGTGGAAACACATCTGAGATTTCTCTATTCTGTTTTGGAGCTATAGTTCAGGAACTCTGTATTTTAATACTTAGTCCAGATATAAGAAGTAAAGCAAAAGGCTACCTGAATAAGGCTATTAATCTTTTTTCTGTATGGAGAATGAGTCAACTTCTAGCTGTACTTTTTATTATAAAATACAGTCATAAGCCCTGAAGATTCTGAAATAAAGTCTGTTTTGACACCCTGCTAATAGCTGTTCAGATTGAAAATTTTCTGGTGTCACCACACCGCAGCCCAGCTGGTGCAAACGATAGATGCTTTCTATTTTCTTAAATTGGTTTCCAGCCTCTGGATAATTTGCTATGCAAAGGCTGCTGTCCCAGAAAGGTTCATGGCATCCTTTTAGAGACTTCATACCCTCACATTAATTTCCTCCATGCCTTTTTT
>VWYP01004209.1:298267-311423 GCA_013400435.1 Pycnonotus jocosus | reverse complement strand
TCCTTTTGTTTTCTATAACAGAACATTCAGAAGATTTTTTTTCTGAAAGCACATATTTTAAAACATAAAAATAATACAATAAAATTAAAATATGTATATATTTAAAAAGGTAAACCAAACATACATGAATTATGATCTTCTTCCTTAGCCACGTTTTTTTCTTCATTCAATGCATTTCCGGATGAAATCATAGGACATGTGCAATTTCCATCCATTTTATCATCTTTCATTCACCTCATTTTTTTGTTGTTTTTTTTTCTTAAGAAAAAATTATTGTGCTCTGTAATATGTTTCAGTGACAAAGTATTTGTCTCTGCTCATACAATTGTACCTAATTATGAGTATATGATCATGAATAAAGGTGTGTGCCTTTTGTTCAGTGTCTGGGCATCTCGCCAAATAAATCCCATCAGGTTTCCACACTGGAGAGTTTTCCTGGTCTTGGGAGAAGGGTGTGTGGACAGCAGTAATCACCAGGTAATTTAATGGACCTGTCTAACTGTAGGACTCCGGTTTACATGGACATTCCATGGACATCACCAAAACACTTTGTAACCTAAGCATATCCTGCATTACTCACATGGTTAGGAGACAAAGTCAGAAAGGCAGTTATTCCTCTCCCCTGTGCAGGGCAATGTGGATAACAGAATATACACTAGGAGCTGGAGGGAATTCTTTGCAAATTGACACATTGCAAAATCTTTCTTGGTAACTCGTTGGCCTTTGTAAAACACAATAACACATATTTGTGGAAATGAGTACTAATGCTTATAAACTGCACTAATCTTTTATACAGTGATTATAACATAATGAGCTTCAATAAAACATCTGATTTTTCTTTTTCATTGTTGCAGTTGACTGTCTTTAGTCTCATGCTAAACTTGTTTTTCAGTTTCACCTAGAGAGCTGTGAAATAAATAAACACGAGAGGTTGTGGGAGAAACTATAGGAGTTGCTCAGTTCTCTGTAACCCTGCATTAAATAAGTGTAGCCACAAAATATCAAATAGAAAGAAAATGAGCAACGAGGCAGGATTTTGAAATATCATTGACAGGGAAACATGAGAAAATTGCACAAAGCATCTTAAAAATAGAAATCAACCATCTCGTTTAAAAAAAAAAAACAAAAAATAATGTCAAGAGACATCCCTACCAACTCCACCAATTGCAAAGGGAAGGTTGCGCCTCTAAGAGCGAAAATTTTGCGTCAGTGAGATTGTATGAGAAGAAGATGCAAAAAACCCCCCACATAAGTCTTTTACAGAAGAATGGTGTCCAGAGCAGAGAGATTTCCATTGCTCTGTGACAACATCACAGAGAAATCCGTGGATCTTGCCATTTTCATGGACTGCTGGTTATTGAGGAAATGTTGAGGTGGTTCCACAGACTGAGGAAGCTTTTTTGTAAAAGCCCATGTTTGTGAACTGCCTGTGGTTGAGGCATTTTCTGTTTGTCAATTCTGCATATACAGACCCTGGCAAACTCACAGTGCAAACAGCCAACAACACTGTATTTCTTTGCAAATACCTGTAGGGTGAGGGTAAGTGAACTTCCCAGAACCTTCCTATCAACACTGCCCCATCCTTAACTTTAGTCATGTTCACCTGGAACTTCTCCATTTGGGGAAAGAAATAGGGAATATGTCAAAAGATTTTTAGTCCTACAATAAAAAAATTGCTTTTAAAACATGTATTTTCTAATAATATTTACCCAATAAAAATAATTGATGTTTCAATTAATTTTTTAAAATATTAAAAGTGAGATGTTTCAGTTGTCTAATAACAGGTATTTATAATTTATGTGTGCAAAAAGAAGAAAATTCCACTGGCAAGAATAAGAAACTTTAGAAATATGTGTTCAGCTTTTATTTTCACGCCACCTAGCTGACTGACATTTGCAGTTATATTTACAGCTGTGTCAAGGTTTTACTACAAATATGTGAAAGATGATGTTTCATATTGAATATTTTTGCATAATAAGCACAGGATAGGATACCATAGTTCTCTTTCTATTACAAATTGGAGTAGGTGGAGCTAAGATAAATGCTGCTAAATTTGCATCCAGGTTTAACACAAATTACTGAAATGAAAGAAAAGCTTAGGTGTGTGTCTTGACTGGATTTTCTCTCAGCTTGAGGATAGATCTTGAAAACAGCAGTGATCACATTTTCAGATGTCAGAAACATTTACAGTCTCACACACCAGAAATAAATCTATGACTGAATTTAAAGTGGTGTTTTTGAAGACAAAGAAACGAAGCACTGAAAAAATTCAAATTACTCAGACTGTCCCACGTGGAGACTAGCAAGAGGTTTTTATACTGGAAGTGTGATATGAAGAAGACAGTTTTGTACTGCATGGTAGATAATGATAATGTGATTAGAGTAAAGGTTCTAATTACCTATTGGGCAAAGGAATATCCATTAAAAATTCACAGTATCAAGTTTGAAAATGTTTTCAAATGAACAGGCCGATTTATATATCTAAGCATTTAGGGACTGATTCCTTTCACATAGCTTAAATGGTTTTTCAGCCCAGTTTAGAAATTTCCCAGCCTCAGGGAATTTAGAGGAGAAAATTTAAGAAAATCATTTTTCAGCTTCATGGTGCCTAAGAATGCAAGATAGTTCTCATTTCTTTTTATCTATTTGCTGGATGGTTTATTCTTTCTATTTTGCAAGCTACTTGATATCAAACGAACAATATTCACTTGAGTGACTGCATCTGCCAAATTACTTTATCAGTGAGGAGAATTTATCCTCTGGAAAGGATTGTATGGAAGGAAAGATTGCAATTTCAATGATTGTTCTTGTTGAAGAACATATCTTCAAATCAATTTCCAAACATACTTTCAAATTAGTGTTCCACTACTGTACCAAGGTTGCTGAGGATGTCTGCACTGCCTACAGTCTATTTTTGAAGAAGAGGTTAGAGACCCAAACAACTAAGACATGGCAGAAGAAATTTAAATGTTGCTTTTCCTTCCCCCTCCTCATTGCCCTTCTCTCTGCTGAGAGTCTGAGCACAATATTCTTTTATTCATTTGAACTGAAGAGTACAAAATAATGAATAGCTTGCACAACAGTAAGAGCATTATTATATTTGTCAGGATTCCACATGCAGTGAATCCTGGGAAAGATACTTTAAAAGCAAATTAGTGACATTTCATAAGCTAATTTTTTGTCTTTTTCCCCCCAGCCTGTCAAAGTTCTACACTTCCATAATACTGGTTCCTTTAAAGGTTTTCTAATGTAGGGCACTGGCAATTTGTTCGTTTTGCACTTATGCCTTTTGAATAACAGTATTAGCCAGACATTTTGAGAAGGTACTTCATAGGCTTCCTTTCACTGCGATTTTAGTGCACCTGTGTGTTGACTTGTAATATCCCAGTCACTCTCAGTAAAAGAGAGTTTCTGGTATGATGAGGAATGTTGATGTACTTGGATAGTTTACTCTATGGCTAAAACAATGGTCTTTAAGATAATGAATTATGTCAGTGTTCAAACATTGCTCTCCAGACCTGCAGCATAAATACATTTGTGGAAAGTCTCAGCTTTTATATACCATAAAAACAGACATGTTAATAATGCCACTACTACACCACAGGGGGGTTCTCAAAATGTAAAACAGAACACTGAATAGACGAGATGGTGATAATTACATGGTTTGGTGTCTCAAGAGGCTTAAAAATGCAGTAAGACCTAAATTAATTTGTCATATTGAATCTCAGGCACAATGAAAATTTATTTCACGTCCAGGTAAGTTAAAATACTCTGTCTGAATATTCATCACAAATCGACTTTAAATCTCCTGAAATTACACAGGAGGAAAAACTCAATTCCAGATTCCTTAGGGTGGTGAAACACCAGTTTTGGAAGTTCATCTGCTCCAACTGAGAGGTGACCTTGAATGATCAGAGCCAGCACTTGCTGCCGAAGCAATCGTTGCCATTATCACGCTTTGGCTGCAGCTGGCAGCAGCACTGTAATACTGTCACTCCTGGCACAATTCCCTGTATGCATTAGCATGAAATGGTATTTAAAAAGCCTATATAGTCAATAAAGATGTAAAGTCTGGAAAATTTGTAGGAAAACATGGTTAATTTGCTTAGTTCCTTGGGCTCATTAAATTGGCTCAATGACTGGATTTAAAATAACTGAGCTGATGTATCAGCCCCAAATAATTTTAATGCCAGAAACAGCAGCAGTGCACTCTGTAACTCCAGTGCTAGATTTCCCTGTGACATACTGCCCTCTTGTGCATCAGTGGGTTTCTTATAGAGATAATCTAAGAGCAAGAGAGCCATTTAATAAACAAAAGTTCTCAGACTCTCTCTTGATCTCCTGTGACATTATTTATTTTTATCCAGAATTAATGCAACTTCTTAGGTCATGATGGAGAGGCAACATGGACTGGGCTTGTCCAGCCTGGATAAATGAAGACCAAGAGGAGATCCTACTGCTATGAGGGGAAGTGGGGAGCAGACTGGACAAAGCTGAGGGAGGAGGAACTCCCTCAAGACCAGAAAGAGCTGCACTGAGTTTTCTGTGACCTGGGAAGCCACTGAATTCTCTGGAATCAGGCCTAGATATTTTTTAAATGGCTTTCCTATCCTCAGAAATTTATTCTATTTAAAATGTTAAAAACTCTAATTTATATTCTATGAAGGCATGACAATTTTCTCATTTAAAATCCCTTTTTCTTATCTGTGGGGAAAGCACTACAAAGGAGGCTTTTATAATCTTAGACCTTCAGCAGTGGTGAAGGTCGAAGGTTACAAAAGAGCAGTCACACTTTTATACCTGAGATTCTGTTTCTACCTAAAAGGTGATGCTAAATCAAGCCTCCCCAGACAAGAGGAAACAAACAAAAAAAAGCTGTTGTAACCTCCCAATACAATCATTGTCCATTAAGTTCTGGGTGAAGGAATGTCCTCTTTCACAGTTATTGAACAGGGGATTCTCAGGAATGCCAAGTACCACGGATGAAGTGAACTATACTTTCACCTCAGAAGAGGTTAGATGAGAGTTATAGCTGCAGTCAGGTATGTTTGGCAAGGATTTGTTGCACTGAGGCAAGCCCTGTGGCAGAAACAAGAGGGCATGAAAATTACTTCATCTTAATTTAGTCTGACAAGTTTGGCAGTAAGAAATTAAGCAGCCACATTAGATATCAACATCTTTTAGTTGATATAGCCCTTCTGTAAAAGTAACATCTGGAAAAGATATTGAGGCTTTAGTGCTTTTGAAAAATGTATTACTGTCTTTGGATTAAAATTAGAAAACTATCTAGTAATTTAAAAATAAAACATACTTCCCTTATGTGTGGCAGTGTTTGGCCCCTCTATGAGGAAGGAAGAAATGGTAGTACAGCTCTTCTACCACCAGCCATGTACCACACCTCTATTAATATGCTAGAAGCTTTCAGAAACACGAGAGTTTAGATTTACTAAATAATAATAATAATAATAGTAACAATAATAGCAGTAGTAATAATAGTAGTAGTGATAGTAGTAGTAGGAAGAAGAAGGAGAAGATGATTTGGAGAGGAAAGGAAATATTTGTCATGTAAAGAATAACTGTTCAAAATATGCAGGGGAAAATTATCCTACACATTAGATACTGCATGCTGTGTAGTTTGCAAGCTTTCTTAGCTGAAAAGGCCTGCATACATTTCATGTCTCTGCCAAGTGCCAAAACATGTATAATGAAAGGTGTAAAACTGGGGATTAAGTCAGGTTGCCTGGGAGGGTACTGCACCTGAACAGGGGGACCAGAAATCATGTGAAACCAGTGGGTGGATTGTCTAGCTCAGGCTGAGGTGTGGTACAGTGTCTGGAACCTACAGGCTGGAAGTCTTGAACTCCATCTCCCTAGTTTTAACTGTGAGGGACTGGACTCTGCTATGCAGAGTAGCAAAAAGGCCCTGAGTCCTCCGGAAGATAATTCAGAACAGAAATACTGCTTACTTCTCTCTAAAAGAATCCTCAAGGCAATTGCTTTCTAATTTAAATTTCTTTGTTAGGTGTCTAAAATTTTACAAGGCAAACTTTATTAGCAAAATGAACGGTGGCAGTTCATGCTACATCCCCCAGCTCCTTGTTCCTTCCAATGTAAAATAATTAACATCATCAACAGCATTCATCAAGAGGGTTTGATGGTAAGTTATGACCATTAACATAATTCTGAACAATAGTTTTAAATCTGTTAGTGTTATTTTCAGAAGCCACTTTAGACATACTTTTTGGTATCAGAAACAAACTCCAATATCTCCAGTGTATTGTTCTTCTGCGTGTTTAGCAGACTGTCACAAGAAGTTCTATTTAATTTTACTCCATTTCAAGCTGATTAGGGGAGAGCCAGTGAGAAATAAAATAAAGACTGTAAGCCCAAGGGCAAGAAAATAAATCTCTGAAGTTCATGTTAAATTCTGGCATGTAAGTTGATGTATGTCCAATACAACTAGAAAACAATGGGGATGAAATATGGAACAAAACCAAATAATAAAAGAGCCTCTAGTATCCTAATTTTAAACAAAAAGAGAACCAGCTTAAAATTTGCCTATTTACTTGAATCAAAACAGCAGCTCAGTTATGCTACAATAAAATAATGACAGCAAAGCTGCCCCTATTTTAGCTATTTTGAATAAATTTTTATGCAAATAATGTCCTTATTTTATGCATAGTATTTTTCCCAGCTCTGAAAAAAAACTGCATCAGTGTCTAACCTTTTCTTGTGTGTGTAGTTGTACTGACTATTCAGAAGAATTAGAGCCATTGCACACAGCAGAATTTGGCTCAGTCCTGAAACTTATCTCAGTACAATTTGGCATCATCTTCTACTGTCACTTCTCTACTACTGCACTTGTTCTGCAAAGATATTATCTGGCCTGTGGAGTGAAATCTATCCAATAACTCTGAAGTAATTGGTAGAATCAGGTTTTCTTCCCACAGAACACATAGCACTTCCAATTACAGAGCTTATTTACTGTCTTCTTTTTAAACTACTTGTACTGGCTATTAGTAATCTTGTGGTAAGTACACATTTCAGTTATGCTAGGTTTCAAAAAAGTGGTGTTTATTAAAATCCACTCTAGCTGCCAAATTACAGTGGATATTTACATATCATGAAACTAACTTAATGACCTGTTGCCTGTACAAAAAGAAGCAGCAGTCAAGCTCAGTGTGCCAATATGAATGAAGAAATCCTGAGGATAAGGGGTCTGCAAGCTACTTATACAGTATTTCTGTTGACTATTATGGTATAAAATATCTCAATATACACAATGAAATGTGATGACATGTGAGAGAGGTCTTTGTATTTATTTTCATGCAGTGTGAGAAACCTTAAATAAACACATTTTAAAGAAACAGAATATTTATTATTTGTAAATTAAAGTGATTTGTACAGACAGGGCTTTGCAATATGAGTATAACCTAAATGTACCCTGAAAGTTTGTGGGGCAGGTGTGCCCCACAGTGCCTGACTGCCTGAACCAGGTAAGTTAGAGAGACACAGGGGATGACTCTGAGACATCTAATAAATATATTTCCTCCAAGAATCAGGAAAAGTAATGCTATGAAATGCTTTAAAATAGCCCTTTGGTTTGAAATAGTGAATATATCAGTTCTGTCACTGTTTTTAGTGGAACAGAGGAGTTAGCATGGACTCTTTCCAAAGACAGATGTGTATTCTTTCTCTTAAAAGCCAGTCACATATTTGCATATCCTGTAGCATGTGCTTCTCATTCCAGCTGTGTAGATTAATAG
Organism: Pycnonotus jocosus; assembly: GCA_013400435.1. Taxonomy (NCBI): domain Eukaryota; kingdom Metazoa; phylum Chordata; class Aves; order Passeriformes; family Pycnonotidae; genus Pycnonotus; species Pycnonotus jocosus. The sequence goes on along the minus strand of VWYP01004209.1, from coordinate 303,657 downwards.
GCTGAGGTTTTATTTTCAGCCATGGCCTATGTGAGAGCATAGATGTAGTCCTGCGTTGTTGTAAAACAGGTAATAAATGTTTGTGTATCCCAAGCCAAAATGGATATTTTACAATAGGGAAGATGACTCTTCCAAGAAGAGACTCGTGGTTGGAGGGGTCTATAGTTTGACGAAAGACATTGCACAGTTGTGTGGTCAACTTAAAGAATACACTGTCTGTTAAATGTTCCAAGCATACTGGTCAGAAACTGTATTTTCTTTGATGTTTTCCTCTCCTAAGCACTGCTTAGTGTCAGTTGATGTCAAAATCATCTTCATTTTACTGGCATAGTTACATTGCTGTGATAGCAGTAGGTAACATCAGTGATGCGTGCACTTCCAGAATGGGCTGAGGTTCTTCTTTGCATGTGTAGCTCTGTCACAGGTTTTGGGGCCCTTTGTTTTTGGCAGGGTCTCTCTGACAAAATTGTTTACTGAGTCCAAAAGAAGCAAATATGGAATAAAACCCAGTTTGGGCTTTTCTGGTGTTGCTAATGTTGGCTATTAAATCTTATAAACACAGAGAGCAGAGCTTTTATTGAAGTGCAGCTCTGTTTTCCTCCTTCACATGACCATATTGTTGAGAGAGCATCACATTTCAGTGTTTGCCAATGGGAACATTTATAATGGATGCACAGGTTTCATGCATGAAGAGGCTGTCCTTGCAGCTTTGTCAGAGAGGGACTGGAGACATTCATGGTGGAAAGCGAGCAGGAATCAGCAGTCAGTACATGCTGCTGCTCAAACTACATCTTAGAGGAAGTACCTCTGGAGCAAATTAAAAGAGAAAATATTACTATTAAAAGATTACTTGCCCTGAAGGAGACATATTTGCCATATGGAAATGGATGATTGAACTATACACACGTGCAGTGGTGAAGATTGCTATCACAACTGTTGGCAATTTCATTTCTGCAGTGATCAGATGCCCAAGCCAAACATCACAAAGAGACATAATTATTGCAGCAATGATGGCACTTAATGTTCCAGAGTGTCAGGATGGCAGTGGGAGCCTTAGTGCTCTTTAACAGAGAAACAGCAACTATGAGCACTTCTCTTTTTGCAGTATCCTCTGTGTCACTGGTATATTGTCTATAAACAAACAAACTTCTTTAGTTTAATAGTAATTCAAAGTTTTTCATACTTGTACCTCGAAAAAATAATTAACTATGAGACAGCTCCCCAGTGAAATTTCTGAGCCTGGCATATCAATTTTATGGAGCATATTTGCCAAGGCAGGGGAAGCTATAGGCCCAGACCATGTAGGCAGTTGCCTAAGGCAGCAAAAAGACACAAAAATCACAGTGACAGCAGAGCAGCTTCCCCAGGCACCACCTGGTCTGTTGAGATTATACAATCTTCTCAGCTTCAATAATGAGAAAATTTATCCCACTCCCTGGTTTTGTTTTCCCTCATCCTCGTGCTTGTAGACAAAGGAGGTCTGGAAAGATCCCAGCATGGAGCCAGAGAAAAACTGCTCTTCCTTTTATCTCCCTTCTCTCAAGCAGTCATGCTACACTGGGTCAGAAAGTCCAAGCAGGTGTTTGCAATTTTAACTTCATTAATTTTGAAACACTGCTGTGAAACCTTGAGTCTGCCTGTGACAAAATCATTATATTATATAATTTCTGTATGACTGTGCTGGTTTGGGCTAAGATAGAACTATTTTTCTTCATATTATGGAACTGCTTTTCTGGTCTGTGATGAAAACAACATTGGTAACTCAGGGATGCTTTAGCCATTCTTGAGCAGTGCTTGCACAGCATCGAGATTTTTTTCTGTTTCTCACACTTCCTTGCCATCAAGTGGGCTGGGGGAGTACATGAATCTGAGAAGGGACAGAGTCAGGACAGCTGACCCCAAATGACCAAAGGGATATTCCATATTGTACAACATCATGCTCAGCAATAAAACCTGAGAGAAGAGGAAAGGGAAAACATTCTGAGATAACAGTGTTTTCTCAAGTAAACCATCGTGTGTGATGCAGCTCTGCTTTCTTGGGGATGGCTGAACACCTGCCTTCCCAGGGGAAGTGGTGAATCCATTCTTGTTTTACTTTTCATGCTTTTGCTTTATCAATTAATCTGTCTTTATCTCAATGCACAATTTTTCTCTTCCCCATTCTTGGAAAAAATAAGTGGCTGAGTAGGGCTGAGCTGCTGCCTGCAGCAATGACCACACAGAATTTAGGACTGTAACTTCTGAACAGCAGTGGATTTGGTCATTCTGGCCATTCATTTGGTCATTGTTTGTGATCCTTGTAGCTTCACATTTTTACTAATTAAAAAAAAGGCTTCAAATCAGCCTGGCAGATTTTATTCCAATGTGTCTCAGGTTTCAGCACTGCATGCAAGTGCAAAGGGAATTTACACTGGCTACTTCCTGCTAGCTTTTCTCTCTCTCTCTTTCCCAGTCCTTGTAAGGTCATTGTGAGTTGCACTAGGGAGCAGGACAACAGAAAGAAATGAAGCACCACAGCAGGTTGGCATCCCAAACTGCTATGAACGTTATGCATCCAGCCTCACCATTTAAAAACTGAGAAAATCCTGTGTTCCTGTAAATTCATTGGCTGTTAACTTTACATGAGGTTTTCACAGCTGATTTCTAAGAGCTTGAGCAAAGTTGATGTAGGGAACCATAATGAATTGTTATTAGGATTTGAAAGTACAATCTCAAGTAACTTAATAAACAATTTCTAGAATTGGATTCCTTGAAATTTTCTCCAGAGGAGTAAGGATAAATTTAATAAGACTGAATATATGCAAGAATTATACCAGTATTCCATTTGGAAGGTTCAAATGCTTAACTGTCATTACTCTGGGGTCTGATTTTCACATCTGTTGTTTCACATGGGGATATTCTATATTCCTGTCCTTCTGAAATTAAGTATTCATAAAGATTTCTGAGGTCTGTACTTTATACATTTTGCCACCTCTGGATTTGTTTCAACCTTCTTTTCAATTTGCCTCTTTTGCAAAGTCATGAATATTTGGTGCTGGGAGAAGGGAATCTCATTTTTTCTACCCAGCTACATGGCCATCTGTGGTGTTTGCAGATTACTAGAATTTTTTTTTACCTATCCAGGGAATTTCTAGGTGTTTCTGAATCTGAGAATTCCCACTTGCCAGCTCTCATTACCATATCCTTTCCTAAGCTGAATCTGATGTAGCAACAAAGACAACAGCAGCTGGTTTAGTTTCAAGATGCTTTAAATAAGGGGAGAATGCATATATCTGAGACTGACTCACTATGAGGTAGCTAATTTTTCACAAGGTCTTTACTTAAATTATTTTTAATTTCATTTTTCATAGTTATTTAATGATAGAAAAATTATCTTAATAAGAGGTCAAATTTAGAAAGATTTAAAAATCAATAAGGAAGGAGTGCTGTTTCATACTATAGGAATTCTAGAGAAAAATAATTAAACAGTAATTACATTTTAAAGCAGTTGCAGACTAGTAAAGACTGCAAATATGAGAAAAGGCAGAGAGAAATTTCTTTGCCTTTTTTTTCCCCCCAGAAAATCGAGATTGTAAATAGTTGCTATTTCAAGCATGACTGCTGAATCCATACACTGTACTTGACTCAGACAAGGAGATTTAGGATAAACCAGCTTCATAGCATAGGACAAAGTAAAAATGTATCCAAACTAGCTACCTCCAAGCTAGATAAAAGCAGTGGAGCAGAGTAAATGTAGCACATCACATGAACTGATTGGTTTTTCTGAGAGATTAACCATTTCTAACCTGAAGGTAAGTTGCTCCAAAGTGCAGGTCAAGTGAGACATGGATTGTCTGCACCAGGCCGTGTACACATGCAGCAGAAATATTGAAGCAAAATTCCTTAAATCTTCACAGCTTTAAGTAATCTAACTTTTTGTTTTGAAGGTAATTTTAATCTTAGTCTATCACTTTGTCAGTGAGCATGAACTGCTCTTCTAAAGACAGGAATTTATAAGCTTCTGTTTTATACAGGTTGCTTTCACCATGCTAGTAGAGTTTCTAGGAGTTACTTTATTACTGTATAGATTTTTAATAACCCTGTTCAGAAAATTTTCATTGATGTTAAGGCTTTTGGAGACTTGCCAATTGTTTAGGATTAAAGATAACCTCATTATTTTAAGCACCTTCTCATAAACCCCATAAATGAACCAGAAAAAAAGATAATGAGGAATAGTTTGCTTCCTAAGATTTTGTGTAGGTACACAGACTTAATGCAACTTGCAGTAGAAAGTAATTTTCATTCATGAAGACAGTTGAAAATGAAGATTTTGCAGTGACAGTGAGATCTATTGCAGATCCTCCTTGTATAGCTTAAAAATTTTCTTGTAACTTCACCTACTACTACCATGTGCAAATACCTTCTTGCTTTCATGCATCTTGTTCTGCATAACACATAAAGGAAATTCTATCAGTCCTAAACAAGAGTAATGTTTTGTAGGAAAGCAATAACTTTGTTGGTGTTGTATGTATATGTGTGTATATGAGGATGGTAAAACACAGAATTACCTAATCTTCACTTGCTACCTGAGAAGAGAGGGGAGACTGAGGAAAGGCTGACGTAGGAAATGCAGCAATATAACTGCATGAGTTTAAATGTATGCAAACTACTCAGTAACTGAGGACAGAGCCACAGACCTACAAATCAGCTCAGTTTAGGGAAGATTTTTAAGGGAGAAATTTTTAGGGAGAAATCCATTACATTCCCACCCTAAAGCATTAATGCCGTTTTCAAAGATGAGAGATCTGAGGAGAAGGAAAAACCTATGACTCAGAAACCAATAACACATAAGATGTGGTCTCTAATACATTGTATTATACCTATTAGAATCAGCCAGTGTACACTACAGCAGAAATCCAAGAACTGAGCATCAAATGAGTGTCCAATTAGCAGACTTCTCCTTTGGCTTTGCCATTTATTTGGACTTAAAATTTCACATCAAAGAAGAATGTTGCATCCTCGTTGCATTCATGTTTATTCAGATATCCCAGATTAGAATATCAGCATGTGATAAATTATTATATTAGAAGCTTCTAACATGTGGTTCTGTATTTTCATCAATGATAAAATTTCCCTGCCAGCTTTGACTAAAAGTTCAAAGTTTTGCTTATCAGAATTTCTATACCTAAGTAACTCATTAGATGTCTCTAAAAACTATTACTTTTACAAAAGAGGTCACAATTTAGGTAAATTTTTATAAGGCCACTAGATGGTGCCCCATATATTGTTAAGCACTAGAGAAAAGAAAATTCTGGGGAAAACCAAAAGAACAAACAAGCGAAAAACAAGACCTAATATTGCTTCGTGAAATAGCAAGGCTGTGTTTAGATATTATTTCCCAAGGTCTCCAT
>VWYP01004209.1:243069-298237 GCA_013400435.1 Pycnonotus jocosus | reverse complement strand
TAATGTATATATTATAATTATATATATTATATATATTATATATTTTTATATATATATAATATTATATATATTATTGTATATGGCATTGTACAATAAAGTTTTCTTGATCGACTCAGCCAAGTGGTCCTGCACAGTACTCAACAGTGTAAGGCAGCAAGGCTCCTGGGGTTCCTATCCACTTGAGTTTTGCACTAGACTAAGCTGGACTATTCTATGGGTTGTGTAGTGAGTGCTTTTAAGAAAATAATCCAGGTGGATTATTTTACTGGCCTCATAGGCAATATTGAGAAAGTATGGAAAATCCATGGCATTTGATTGACACGGGATGTGCAGCCTCATGCTACAGGTTCCTGGGTTATATAAAGTTGGTGTACCTGTTCCTTTCAGATCTGTCAGTGTGAACTCAGAACACAACTGCATTTGAAGAAAGGAATTACACTTGTGCATGGCACTCAATATAGCCCACACTTCACAATTATCTCATAAAATGGAGGTGGGGGTTGCACATTGTGGCAATTCTCAAGATACATGCAGAGTTAATTCTGCAGTGAATATAAATTTCTAGCTGTTTAGTTCAGTTTCAAGTTGACATTTCACTACGTGGTTGTGTCTGTGAGACCTTCTGACACATGACACAGTATCAGTTTGAGACAACTTGAGAAGTAGCTGTATGGTTTTATTTCTCATCAAATTTTAGTTTTGAAAGTTCTGTTTATTTTGTTCTATGCAAAATCTATATTTATATGCTTACTTAGGAGTATGACTGGGGAAGTCAGTGAAGCTATAAATGGAGGAAAGCAAAAGTGATCAATCAGATAAATTGCTGAATATTGAAAAGGCCAAAGCAATAAAAAGTAGCATTATAATTCATAGAGTGTGTGAGGCATTAAAAAGTCATGCAGGTTCAGATTTTGACCAAGATTTATTGCAGACAAAAATCAAATAAAACCTGATTATTTTTTCATTATAAGTAGGGTAAAGAAGATAATGAAATAGAATAAACTTACTGTATCCTAAAAGACTTCACAGAATCAGGTTGTTTGCTTGCTGTTCTCCATCAGATTCATTCAAGGCTCACATTTAATGAAAGAAATTCTCTGTGCTATACAAAAGGGATGAAGGATGTCATCATCTAGTATTATTATTTCTAGCCCCATCCCAATACATGCTTGCATGCCATAAGAACTGCTTTTAGTTGGATTATTTTGGTTGAGGATTACAGGCAGATGCATTTCTTCCCAATATTTCAGCAATCATCAACCTAAGCAGTTACATATAATTTATATATTAATTCAGTTAGTCATATTGAAGTCATGGAATAAAGTTCTATTTTACTTGGTGATGTACAAACAGGCAGAACAAGGTTGGCCTTAACTGGAAGGCCTTACTTTTCATTTCCATCAGAAATAATAGAGTTTTACTGCAGAAAAATAAGCCACAGCATCAGATGATATTTTCCTAGCAGATATATCTAGGTGCAAATTTAGATATTTTGCCTTAGGAATGAGACAAGACAGTAAATAATGAAGTGAGGGGATATTTTAAGGAGACAAATGTACTCATAGCCCTCACCTAGATGAAATATAGGGAAGTTGCACCTTTGCCAGTGAATCATAGGATTGTAGACATATAAGTCACACCAGGAGCTCAGAATTTCCATTCTCTGGTTTATAAATATATGACTGGGCATTTTCATTAAATATAAGTGGTAATAATTTGGAGCTTAAAAATATAGACAAGGAAGTTATATCTGCTGAAGCAGATAAGGAACTGTCAAGGGAAAGCTATGAAGGATTGTATCAACAATAATTCAGATACTGTTAATAACAGAAGGCAAAACAGAAAACGTCCTGCCTACCTAAACTAGAGAACCAGAGAACTGAAACTACGTGAGTAGACATAAAATTACTCTAGTATATGTTTAAGTCATCAGAGTTATTCCTCTTCCTTAACTCCTGCTGTGTCACCAATGGCAGTGAGACATTGACCATACTATTCAAACCTTGAGGTGGCTGTTACTGCAAATACATTTGTCCAAACAGGTCAAAAATTATCCTTTCCAAAGCTATCTTTCAGCTTGACTATCTTTCCCATTATGTCAATTCTGATGAGAAATGTCAGTCAATTAGAAAGGACCTTCAGCCTCTGATGCCTGACTGCTGTTGGTTTATTACCAGTGTTTAGTAAATCTTAAGAGTATAAAGAAGGCAATCCTTTATTGCATATGAGCTAAATGTTTGCATTTGTTTATAATTCCAAAATTTGAGGAAACACCGAAGGGGAGTTCCAGTTCTTTTACTAATAAACCAAACCCCAGATTTGTTTTCAGTTGTTTTGTTTTCATTTGTTTTCAAAATCTCTTCAACTCCCCTTCAGACAGTCTTAGAAAGATTGCAGCTGCTTCTCTCAGCCTCTTCCTTAAAAACTCAAGAAATCCAGCTCCTCCAACTCCTTGTCAAAGAGCATTCTTTGCATCCTCTCTTGTCATCTTGGTGGCCCTCCAGAGGTCTTTCTCCACCTGCTCTGTGTCTTTGTTCTGAGATCTCAGCCTGGGCTGGGTACACCAGAAGAGGCCCCCCGGGTACCAGGTGAGCAGTGAGCAGCCACTTCCCCGGGCTGCTGGCTGTGCTCCCTTGCTGTGCCTGGCACACAGACAGGCCTGTCACCACCAGAGTGCACTGCTGACTCACATTCAGCCAAAATCAGCAAAATCAGCCACTGAGATCCCCTCAGATCGATCAGAGGTGTAACTTCAGATAAGCAGAGAAGTTTCAAGGGATATGCTTTTATCTTGGCCAGACCTTTCCTTACTGTAGCTTTTAATGCAGCTGCCAAGTTTTGGCTATCAATTTGTGTGCCAGTGACTATTTAGACTCCGTGCACAGAACAGGAGCTGTAAATAAAGCCTGGTAAGTAACGTGCAGGAGAGAGCCCCTGGAAAGGGCATATTTTAATTTTAGAAAACCAAAATTATTATCAGGCATCACTTTTTAAAAGTGATTTTAGTGTGGTCTTGAGATTTCCTGTTGTTTTGGGTGTTTTTTGCATATAGGGACAGAAATCTCACAGAATCCCAGAATATGGTGAGTGGCTTCAGCTGCTCCTCATATCTCGGCACCATTCACCATCTTCGTTGCTTTCCTTGGGATGCTCTCTAGTAGCTTAATATCTTTCTTATATTGTGGTGCCCAAAAATGCACACAGGCCTCAAGACGAGGCTGCCCAAGTGCAGAGCAGAGCAGGACAATCCCCTCCCTTGCCCAGCTGTGATGCTGTGCCTGATGAACCCCAGGACACGCTTGGCCCCCCTGGCTGCCAGGGCACTGCTGGCTTATGTTCACCTTGTCACCAACCAGGACCTCCAGGGCCTTTTCCATGGCACTGATTTTGCCTGGCTGGCTGTCAAGGGCCTCCAGGTCCTCATGGGGCCATTGCTCGGGTGTTCCTGGGCTCAGCAACCCCCCAGTACAGCTGGATCCAGCCCTCAGCCCTGGGCTTACCTCAGTCACCACTGCTGCCACTGCCACCTGGGCAACTTCTTGGTTTTCTGACTAGCCCTAGAGTATCCTGTAGCTTTATAAAAACATTAATATCTTTGTAGTAGTCCAAAATCCAAGAGAAGCATCCTATGGCCAAAGCCTAAGGCAGCTGTGTTGGCTAGAAACCAAAGTTCTCCATTTTTCTCAGGGCCTTCTATTCATGGTCTTACAAAGTGCCTTTTTTAAGAAACAGCTCTAAACAGAGAAAAAAAATTGAGCTGAACAGATTTTCACTTGACCAGAGGTTATAAAAATGATTAAAATAATTATTAAAGTTTAAAGCCTTGTATCCAGAAAGCGAAGGTCCTCTTTAAATGGCCAGTCTACTGAAATGTTCCAAGTACTTGGATTTATTACAAGTTATTCTCATTGCAGACAGACTGGTAGCTGCAGGATACTGTCCTGTGGGAGATGACCTCTGAGAGTTAAATTTTAAGCCTGGATAGGGCCATCAAGATTCAGCCATGTGTGAAAGGACTGCACAAACAAAACCTCTTACACAAACAAAACATTCAACTTGGTCTCCTACATTCACTGCCAGTCATGTCTATGATTTTATTTTTTTTTCAGAGAATCCAAGCATGTTTCACAAATTTTCATCCTGCTGGCAATAATGCTCCAGCTGCCAGCTCTTTTCAGGACAAATACATTATTTTGATTAGCCTGATGCCATTCTAGAAATGCTGCTTTCTCCTGAGGCATTGTGCAGTTTTGTTTATCTCAAGTGTTAAAAATGCTTGAGTGACCTTTGGCCCCTTCAAAGTCCTGACTTCATGGTATCTTACTGAGCATGACTGGTAAACATAGAGAGTCAGGAAAGTGTGTCTCAGGCTGCCACCTTCACGCTTGTTACCTTCTCACTCTCAGCTCTCTGTTCCCCATGCATTCTTAGGTGTTTCCCACCAGCTGACAATGGAAATATGCCTTTTTTTTTTCTTTTATGTAAAGTTATTCTTAGATTATTCTGGATAATTTGTCAAATATTTATGTGCATTTTACTCCTGATCTTTATCATACAATCAGCTAGACCAAAAACATTATCTTTGTTAGTTTATTTCTAAATGATCTCAGGAATTTAAACCACTTTAAAATTGCTACTTCCAAGGTTACCATCTATTTACCCTGTACATAAAGAGAAGTGAAGAAACATTTCTGCATTTCTAAAATTGCAATAGTACTAAACAGGTTATTTTGATGTCCAAGACTGTTGCCCTGCTTCTGCATGTCTTAAACTTGCATTCTGTTATTTTTGCTAAGCCTTCTGATGTTTATAGAATTCAGAGAGAGTTCCCATACTTTTTCAAGTAAACAAGAGAATGTTTGCATTCTTCTGCTCCAGGAGGAGCATTTGAGTGATGGGGATGTTCACCCAATCCAACTGATGAGGTGACATGCCTCTGGCCAATAATTGGCCACTTATGTACAGTGTATGTAAATGGAGTCAGAAATTTGAAATAAAGAGAGAAGACTTTCATGCCTGACCTCGCCCTGTCCTGCCTGATCCTTTCGTGCACCTGCAGCAGATGGTGACAACATTGCCACACAAGACCTCAAGATAGCTCTGTGTAAGAGTATGCAAACAATCTTGATAAGCAAGTTACTTTGTTCTGAGCTCTCCTTATTCACCCTCCAATACAGAACACCTTTCTGCTCTTTTCTTTTGAACAGCACTCATGTGTTATCTCTGATATTCTGCACAGCCTTCTCTAATCTGAAAACTTCACTTCTCTTGTAATTTTATTATCCAAACTGGTCTATGTCAAAGATTTCTCCTCAGTTATTGCAAATGAGAAGCATATGCAAAATATTGCCCACAGGTGTTTGAAGAAAATTTTAGAACATAAAAGCCTACAAACTCGAATCTAGTTGTATGGAACTGACATTTTAGTTCTATGCATCCCCCATTCCTAGCCTTTATGAGGACAATTTCCTGGAGAAGAGACCACACAAGATGATTCTGGAAGTAAAATCTGACACGAGCAGTGAGTAGTTTAGCAGTTGACAAGTGTGAGCAGTGCCAGAGCAGATATCCTGCCTCTTATCACTGGTATCTTGGGGATAAGTCTGGAATTTATGGGATCTTGCATTGAGTGCTTCTCTACTGCTGTAAAGGTGTGAGCATCAGTTTTAGGATCTTGATGAGAAAGTAGTAGTAGGACAAATATTCAGCACATATATGGAGCAAAATATTAGAAATGGGAGAAAGGAATGTGGGAGTAAACAGGTTTGGGATTACTGTGGTTAAGCAGGATAAAGCCAGTGGAGTAAATTAAATCAATAGCTGAGACAATGACAGAGCTCAAAACAGAGAGCAAGAATAACACTGTCACAAAACCAAAAACGTTTATAGTTTGAATGGGTCCTCAAAGGTCATCACTGAGTGCTGAATCACTTTAGCCATGTGCATTCCTAACAATGCCATGCTACCATCATAATGTAGCATCAGCTTTCTAATTTATTTTGACAGCTGATGTGATTGCAGCAGCTTGCCCCTTAATTCAAATTGCAATCATGTTGCACCACACTGTTGATTTTAGTGTCGATGAGAATCCAATAAATACTTCTGGTTACTGTATTACTGTATTGCATATTCTTCTCCCACTTTGGCTCCTTAACCTTCAAAGCTCTGCCATCTGCATATAACTACATTATAACACTGCAGAGGGCACTATTGGTGCATATGAGCAGCTGTTGAGCAAACCCGCAATTTCATCTGAATGAAATTAGGACAAGACATGTTTGCAAGTATGTGTTTATTCATTCCCTAGTGTTAGACCTACTTGGTTCTATTGATACTCAGGGCCTGGTGGTGAAATCACATCTGGCCAAATACTCTTAGACATAAAGAAAATAGAAATAAGGTAAGATTTCTGTAGTCAGTTCAAAATTCTTGTAAATTTAGAACTTATTTTAAAAAATCATGGCAGAGGGAACCTCCCTCCCCACCCCCAAAACTCTTGCATTTAAGTGATGGTTAAATAATTAGTTTTAAATGTCTGTGCATTTTTCTCTGAGATGTCTTAGCTTTTAGATGCCATCATTTGTGTGTACCTACACCCATTGAAATCGTCATTTCAATATTTAAATGAGAGAGCAGCTTTCAAAAATTTCACTTGTGGTTTAAATGGCTTTACTAAACCACAGTGTAGAAAATGCTTGAAGCACTCTCTGGTAGCCATTTAAAGAGAAGGTTTGCCTCTGTTTCCAGATCAGTTCCTGAATAGTACTATGACTTTAGGCAAGTGAATACTCAGTGTATGACTGTAAATTGAGTGTGATTGCTAGTAAAATGATTCATAATTCTTGGATGGACTGCAAATATTTTTAGGAAAATATTTTGGCACCTGTAATTCTTGAAAGTTTTGCTTTTAAACTGATTTCTGTTGTGTTTAAGATAAGGAGTTTTGATGGAAAATGGGGATTTGGGCTCTTTGGAATTCACTATTCAAGTAATTGGTCTCCCTTTTTTTTTCTGCAGAGCGTAAGTAAACAGCTGAAGCTTCAGTGTTCATCCTGAAGGAATTTTGCTGACATATCTACTTTCTTAATGTCCAAAGAGGGCCTTAACCACAGCTGTGATAAAAAGAGCAGAAAAACATTTCCAGTGGAAAAAAGTTCTAGAAAATATCTGTTTACACTGACTCAAAAAAAGTTAGAGGATGATTTGATCAAAGGAGCTAAACAGCTGGTACAGAATGTATTCTCAGGCTAGTCTAGAAAGGTATGAAAGGATCCAGAGACTGGAAGTTGAAAACAGTATTTTCACAGTAGATTTATTTGCCTTTTTAGAGATGTGAACAACTAGCTACTGGAAAGACACATCAAGATGGTTTCTCTATCATTGTATTCATTAATTTATTTACTGCTATGTCTGAAAGATATGCTCTTCTAAGGTTAAAAATTATTTTCAGAGAGATTCTGTACTCCTCTACCGAGTACAGAATCTCATAGAGATTCAGATCTAGACCTAGATCTGCCATGTGATCCTAAAGGAGGGAGCAAAAACTATTTTACAAGTCTATTCCTAAGCTGCTCTTTGGCTTATGTAAGGCTTATTTTATACGATTGGCTCCTGACAGCCATTCATAAAACTTGCAGCATTTGCTATCCAAATAGCTTCCAGCCACTGACATTATATCCTCTAGCATATCTGCTTACATTCTGCTGTTGTCCTACTTCCAGACACCATTCATCTTTGAGTGCACAGTTTCACTAGATGCTTTAGTTGCTTGTCCTGTGATATCTTCATTGAAAGCACCCAGATATTACAAACAGCAGCTGCCATTTAAGCAAGATATCCACTTGCTTTGATATGTTAAAATACTGTACATCTCTCTAAATCTGCTAAGCTTAAATATTGAGTAAGAGTGCTTACTCACTGCCTGTTCATATTGGTTTTACTGGATTAGTGTAAACTATGGAAAAATTAGTTGGCTTGAAGGAAAATTAACTGGCAGCAGTAAACATGCTATAAAAACTGTTTTACAATTCTACCGCTGAAGTGCCTGAGATGATCTTTTTACGAACATTAAATCTAGATAATGCTCATACCTATTTCTGTACCTTTCCTTCCCATTTTACTTCCCTTCCCCTCCCAGTGTTCTATGCTACATTTATAAAACCTTTACTCTAAAATCAGTGGAGCTGACCTGAGTTAAAACTAATTCAGCCCAAGACTAGCTAACAGAATGATTTCTGTGGGCTGTAGTTGCACTGTACTCTTATTATGCAGCTCCACAAACAATTATTGTGGTGTTAAGGAATAAACCAACATAGGGTTGAAAACAAGTATGAAGGGCTGTTGGAGTCTCTTTTGTGAAATTGCTCATGCTCAAAGCTTTTGTGAAACTCCTTGTTTGGTGCTACCTTAGACATCATTGCCAGGTCTGGCCTCAGCATAAGATTTAGGAAAAATACAGCTGAAATATTAGGCATCTTCTTACCAAGGTACCACATTAGCCAGCATTTCATATGTGTAGACTGTAAGACTATTATAACAATCTTGTTTCCCTGAAAACTTCAAGAAGAAGTAATTCAATTTGATATAAAAAGGACACATTCAGCATTTTTTATGAAGCATATACAAATCACTTTCAAGATACTATTTCACATTAATTTTTTAATGATGAGTAAGCAAGTGAAAGTTAGCATTATACATCACTGAATTAGTTTTGCTATCAATTTCACTGGCACTATTATGAATGTCACCATGGAAAAAGAAATGTGAAGCTATATTATACTGCATTTAATATATAATATTATTTGTCTAAAGCCAAATTAACTGTAAAGTAGAAGAAAATTATGCTTGTATTTCCTTTAAGTCTAATTTATTTTTGAGTGATATAGAAAGTAAATTGGAATTTTGTCAGAAGTATTCTGAATAATTGTGTTCTTTGTTGGAAGTCCTTATAACTTTCTTATACCTAACACTGTTATATTACCATTTTATTTGGAAACCCTTGCACTTTTTTTAAAGTAGGGTAAGTATGAGTCATACTGTTATTACATGATTGTACCTCATTCCAGGCTAAGATATTGAGCTTGCAGGACACAAACGAAATCTATCTGGAAAGAAACAGTAAGTCACTTACTATAATCTTTTTAGATGTAAAACTTTTTTTAAGTACTAAAAAAAATTGTTTTCAACACATGAAAAATATCTATAGAAAGGGTAGATTCAGGGAATAAATCACAGAGCTAGATCAAATGAGATCAGAATAGTTCTATCTTTGTTGCACATAATTGCAATGTGACCTTAAACTCCATCTGCACAGTGCTTTACTTTGACTACCTATGAGTGAGCAATTCATCTCATTGAACCTCAGCTGTCGAGAAATTAGGTATCTGTTTTAAGTTTTTCATCTGGATTGTTTTTATCTTTTGTCAATACAGACATAAATATATCATTCAGATGGGATGAACCTTCCTTGGGAACTTTCCACATTGGCAGTGGAGAAAATCTAGTTTTATCCAAATGCATCCATTTAAGTTAGTAGCTAGGCAAATCAAGCATTACCCTAGTAACTCATTGGTTAATATTAGTTTATTTCTGGATGGTTTTACTAAGATTTTCAGATGTCATTAAATTAAAAGGATGAAGTAGCACTGGAATTTAGGCTTACTACTTTGTCTTTAGGAACCCTTAACCTCTCTTTTTTAACCCCTCCTGGTTGCAATATAGAAATGATAAATATCAACTTTTGCATTCTGGTTTTAGCTGGGATAGATTTAGTTTTCTCCCCAGTAGCTGGTGGAGTGCTGTGTTTTGGATTCAGTATGAGAATAATGTTGGTAGCGCAGTGATGTTTTAGCTGTAATGCTTATCCTTAGGTCAAGGACTTTCAGGACTTTTAATTTCCCAAGTTCTGCCAGGGAGGACCTGCAAAAGATGTGAGGAGTCATAACCAGGACATTTGACTGGAACTGGCCAAGGAGATATTGCATACCACAGAATATCATGCCCAGTATAGAAACTGGTGTGGGGGGACACTTCATTGGAACATGCCAGTTGCTGCTCAGACTGGGCATTGGTCATTAAGTGGTGAGAAATTGTACAGTGCATCAATCATTTCCTCTCTCTCCCTCTCCATTTCATTACAATTATTACTATTGTTATTATTTACTTTATTTCTATTATTAGTTTGTCTTTATACCAAACCAAACATTTTTTCTTTTTCTGATTCTCATCCCCATTCCACCAGGGAGCAGGAGGAGTGAGAGAGGGTCTGTGTGATCCTTAGTTGGCATCTGGGGTTAAACCACGACATTTTTGTAAAACAGTTTCACTTTCCTGCCTCTTTTGCAGTATAAGCAATGAATACTAAACAAATTAAAAGTTAATGTGATTTCATTGACATGGAATTTCCCGATTATTGATTCTGCCCTGATATTGATCACTATATGGACACTGACATACTGGAATTATTGACATGCTTTCTGTTGCTCTAGGGCCACAAAGGCCACACACTGCATTCTTAAAAATAGGCTGCATTCCTATCTGATCTAATCATGATTTTGGCTGAGACTGCAGTGCAGAATAAGTCCCCAGGTCTACATGCTTAGGATTGATATGAATATTAGTTAAAAAAAAACTAAAACAGAAATGAACACGTGCTAAAAGAAACCTTGCTTCTAACTGAAATAAATCAGTTGCTTCAGCAGCTCATCCCGTTGGGACACCTAAAGGCAGTAGTTCTTATCATGGAGTAATGGGCTGCAAAATTTCAGTGTAATGACAGAAATTTGTTTCTGGCAGATTGACAGAATTTTGTTATTTTGGGGAAGGCTGTAGGGGTAACCATAGCATAAAAGTAAGGTCAACTCCAGTCAGACAATTTTTAGTAACTGGAAGATTGTGGTGGTTGCCTGGCAACTACAGCAGATATAAACTAGTTTTTCCAGGTGACTTGCGAGACTTACAGCATTTCTCCTCGCTGTGTTGAAAAGATTGCCTTTTAAAAGAAAGGTAAATTAATCATGGTTAACTTGGCCCATGGTAGATACTCAAACTGGTTGATCTGTCTTTTTCCTGGCACTTTTTTTTCTATGTTTCCATGAAGTGTCAATTTATCATCTAATTCTTGAAACTGAGAGACACAGGCTTGATTCCTTTGCTGCATTTGGACAAACCAAAAGTATCCATGGGCTCAAAATATATCTCCAGCTTCCCAGTATCATCCCTTAAGCACTCACCTTAACTCAGAGAGGCTCAACAGAGGTAATAGGTGGGACCCACCCTCTACTTTTACTCCAATGCTTATTCATCAATAGGAAATAATTGCAGAGAGCAAAGTCACCCCTTCTGATCCAGGAAGGACTCTGGAAAGAATATGATTTAAATTTTAAAGCTTCTCTGTTTTGCTGGGTTACTCCCATCCCTGGGAAATTTCTCAATACTTCCCACAATTTCATGAAAGAAATAATTCAGCTTTCAGATTGGCAAATTCATTTTTTTTTTTAACAAAGGTTTGCTCACTGTTTTGTCCCAGCCATAGGCATAGGATACATTTTGTCAGGATTCTCCATACTGAGACCTTTCTAAATAAACTCTGAAAGTGCATACAAGGTATTAACACATAATTTGTTGTACCTGCTCACAGCTGATTTTACTTTCTCTTCTGCGATGTTTTTATCCATCTGAAAAGAATCAGAAAGTATCCTGAGTTGGGAGGGTCTCACAGGGATCAAAGTCCAGCTTCTGGCCCTGCACAGGACAACCCCAAGAAGCAAACCACCATGCCTGAGAGCATTGTCCAAATGCTTGGTGCTGTGACCACTTCTGTGGGGAGCCTGTTCCAGTGCTCAATCATCCTCTTGATGAAAAACCTTTTCTAATCCCTAACCTGAACTTCTCCTGACACAGGTTCATCCCATTCCCTCAGGTCCTTGTTGCCATAGGGTATCTGGTAACAATTTCATGGGTGATGCAGAGACACATCCGTGGTAAGGAGTATTACTGCTGAATATCTGCTTGTTTTCATTCCTATTCTGCCAGTATAATCTGGATATCAGCTGTTCTGAAAAAATCTTTTTAGTCATATTTTCTGATAGTGTGTATCATTGAAACTGGTGATGCTTCACCAATCTGTGGTTTTAGCTGATATTTTGTACTTCTGAACCCTTCCTCTCAGGTGATCGTACTATACAATTTCTGAGATACTCTACATTTTATACAGGGCTCCAAAGTGTCAAATGCTTAACTGCTCATAACTGTATGGTTCAAATACCATGCACCCATTCTATTTCTTTAGGAGAATTGTGGGGAAATTTGGGTTTAATTGATTTTTATTTTGATAATCTCTGTGAGTTTATTTTGTTATAACAGATTCCTACCAGGATATTTGCTTTGTTAGCCTTCCCTCTGATTCTTACTCATAAACACTCAAACCTATCAGCACTGTCATCAGGTTCTAGACAACCAACCCTCTCAAAAAATCCCCTCTACATCTCCTTGCTTGCCTATCCCTTCTGAAGACTTGAGAGCCACACATAATACATGTCTGTAGAAAAAGTAAGTTTTCAAAAACAATAAACAAGTGTGTATACTAGACTACTACTCCTTGTACATGATTCTCCATCATTAATGAGATGCTGTATTTTTTAGCATTTCCCACCCCTTTTGTTTTACCAGTTATGTCATCAAATTTAACCATCAGTTACAGCTCATTTGAGAAGAATGGTAGGTAAAATAGCATTGATTTGAAGACCTTCATGCTATTTCACTTGTCAGTGAATGAGTTTTTTTTCCCAACAGATGTGGCACTTCCACAAGAATTTTCATTCACACTTCTCTCATTTTGTGCTAGAAATTGTCCACGTAGATACTTCTTCAGAATATTGTTCTGAATATAGCTTGTGTTAAATGTGTTGCACTAATGCATCACCTATTTTGAAGGTAAGATATTTGGACAGCTGCTAAAAATCACAGTACCTGGTGCTATGGACTGTTAATTCCTTTTAGTGCCACAGATGCTGCTGTTAAATAACTAGTGCATAAAACTAAAATATAAGACTAGTGAATTGTATGTGCCACATCCAAGGCATGGCAAGCATTTTTAAATAGTCATGTCTGTGTTGAGCAAATCTACAAAACACATTTCTGGTCACAAGAACATTGGCAGAATTAGAGATCCTCACATATGCCTACAAAATCATGCTTCCCTGAAAATATCTTCACTATAAGTCTTAACACAACTACTCTGGGGAACTGATGAATTTGGGGACCCATCTGGAGGTGAGACAGGTAATAAGTAGATAGCATAAGGTTATGAATAACCTTCATTCAAAGCAGTGGGTCATAAGTAGTCCATAAGTACTACTACTAATAGATTCACACATGACATTCATCAAACTACTAAAAATGGCAGAACAAACTCAGAGTATTCAGGAAGGAAAAAAAAATTAGCTCTACATAGTAGCACTAAATTCTTCCTCTCAAGATATGATTGTAAATACTGTATGTGAGATACACTTAGAATCTATTGTAGAATTAAGCTTTCATTCCTGATCTCTAGTTTAAAATGTGTCAAATGTTACAGTAATTCATAGTTTACCCTTCTTCACACATATTTCAAAAAGGGGAGCTGCAGTCCTTGTGCTAGAGGAAAACCTTGAGACAAGAGAGGCTTAACTTGGATAACACAGCTCCTCTTGGTCTGTCTGGTTCCCTGCCTCCTGTGTTGGACATCAGGGAGCTGGCATGAGGTGGTGTCATTTCATGCTGTGAAAAAAATTATTTCCCAGTGCCACTACAGGGAACTAGGAGGTGAGTGTAAGTTAACCTACACATTGACAATTAACAAACTGCAATCATACACAAGAGAATAAATTGCAGCAGATAATATATAGCACTTTAGTGGGAAGTTCGTGGAAAGTCATCTCAAAGACACTTTTATCCAATGTCAGTTTTATTTCTCTGATACTTTAGCATAAAAAATTCTCTTAGGTCAGTGATGTCTCATAATGAATTACACATTTTTCACCAGACTACACAAAGAATAAAGATTTTTTTTTTCTTTAAAAATGGAAGATTCCATTTTTTTTCTCCCCTCATTTTATTTCCTCCCATTAACTTAAAGCTACTTGTAGACCATGCTTTTTGGTATGAGACACTAACATATTTACCCATCTATTGTGTTCTAGCAAAATATTTAAGTAGGTGATATTCATTTAGAATTCTGATTAAATCAGAAATAATCTGTATATGGCGTACAGTGCTGCATTTGGGGGGAAAAAAGAAGTAGAAAAAATAAAGTAGAAAAAACTTTAAGTGCTGGAATATACTTTAGTGCAGAAAAGTTATAGAAGCATTTCAGTAGAGAAAAGTAAAAATAGATTATTTTAAGAAAAATTTAGACAAAGTATGGAAATTCCTGTTTCCTACTTATTCATGTAATGACTTTGGAAATCACCAATATAGAAAAGATTTCAGGCATAAAGAAAAAGAAAGGAATAAAAGAGATTAAATAAAAGACATAAAAGGAGCCTACATTGGCACATTTACTACACAAAATATGTGGTAAAAGTAAGAGGTCACACTGATAAACTATCACAAGATGAGCATGCATCCTATGCATTAATAAAACTAAAAATGGCACAGTGAAAAGTGCTTTTCTTGAGTCTCCCATTCATGGCATGACTGACCACATGGTACAGCAGTCTATTACTCTTATCTGAGAGTTTGCACCTGGGTTTTCTCCTGTCTGTTGGATTTTTTGTTGCAGGAACGTGAAGATCTGATGGTTTTGCTCAGAATTAGCTGTTCCTGGAATGTTTCTTTACAGCTGATTGTTACTGGAGAGGTGCATGGTATGTGCTGCTTCATATAAAATATTGACAATGCCTACAAAAAACTGCTCACACTAAATATTTTCTAGGTAGTAAAGCACAAAACACANATAACTTTGACAGTGACCCACTGCCACAGATACTTGTACCTGGAACCCAGCTAAGCCAATCTTGAGGCAGTAGCCCTTGTTCTTTCTTTTCCCAGCCTTCCATTCAGTGCTGAGCAGCTATCATTCAAAGTTCTCTTGCTGAGATAATCTCCCAGTCTGTCACACAGTTGATGGTCTCTGCCTCTAAGAAGACAGATCTTTGCTAGTAGCTTGACAATAAAATAATGTGACATTTTCTTGCAAACTCTTCTTCTAGGCCACTTAAAAGCAATATAATGTTGCTGCACTATAGGTCTGCATTTTTCCCAATCTAGTATTCACTACTAAAAATTGATTAAAAAAATTTAACAAGTTTTGGTTCTGTCTCCAAGCCTCAGTACACAGACTGGTTTTGGTTCCACAAAAGTGATTGCTCAAATAATTTGGCAAATATTTTGTGTTTCTATACGTTCTCTTGGTATTTAAAAGACATTGTACAGCTTTCAGTCAGTGTACACATGTAGTTTCCGCCTGCAGCTACAAAAGAACACTTTTAAAACAAGAAAAATAAGTTAATAAAAAGATGCCAAATGGAAACTCTGACTGACCTCTCACAAACACTTCTCTTTTACTTAAAGAACAAACTGAGTGACACAATGAGGCATTAACCTAAGTATTTTGATGAAAAATACTTACTTTAAAGACAGCATTCTCTATAGTGTGCTTGTTTAAACCAGATGGCCTAACCTTATTTAACATAGCAGTCCTCGATATAAACTCAGTCACTTTTTGTTAACTTCAAACCTCTGGCTACTCCCTCAGATTGTCTCATGACTATCTGAGAGCCTGAAGCCAGAGCCACAGAACTGACAAATATTGCCAGCACTGAGTGTCAAAGGATGCCTTTCATCTGCACACAAGGGCAAGCACCAAGGGTGCCACAGATTCAGACAGAAAAATATACATCAGCAGTAATCTGTAATCCAGACAAAATCTTTTGCACTAAGGGCACAGGTATTCTTGTGCCAAGGTGTTAAACATTTATGAAGGCTTTTAAGGAGATATGTTGATTTTCTGAATGGTTTTGAAAGTAAGTGTTATCAGGATGCATCAATAGGCTTTGACTGTTTCTAGTTTAGGAAACATACTGTGCTTTTCACCCCAGATCACCTTGCAATTCTCACATTCATCCCTATGTGACATAATGCAGCTGAAACCAGCCCTGGAGCTATTATGCAATGCTAATGCCTTTTTGTTTATAGTAGAAATCAGCCATTTTCTGTGAAGCCTGGTTGTTGCCATTCTGAAGCATCCTACAAAATGGCATAGGCATTTTCTCCGTTCATTCTAACTGCCCTGCATATACAGTTTCCTGGAAATTCAGAAAGAAGGGCTTAGCCTAGTTAATGCTGCTGATATTTCAAAAATAATTATAATTAATAATTTGTTCTGTTATGTTTTAATTTACATCTTCTGTATTTGGAAATATCAAGACAACTGTTATACAGCCCTTTTTAAAAAATATTTTTAAACTACTATTTGAAAAGTAGGTCTTTTAGAAAAACTTAAAAAAATCTGTGATGATGTCAGAAATCAGAAGCCTATGGAAAGAAGAAACTATAACTAGAATTTGCAGTTATTTGTTCCCAGTGAAAATCAAGGGGAGTTTTGCCCTTGACTGCAGCAGAAAGGAAGGTAGGCCTCCAAAAAAACACTTTTAAAACCACTGTCGCAGATATCAGGAACCCTACAAGGAAGGCAAAAAACAATGGCACTCTGCAAGTGAATGAGCAGATGACTTATTTGCCTTAAAATGGAAAAAGCTACTCCTAAAACATTAATCACCTATGTTCCCTTTCTAAGGTTGCTGGGGTGATACAACTGAATGTTTTCAAGTGACATGTCTGCTCTACTGCACTGGGCTTGCTTTCTTCAAGAACTAAGCTTGCTAATGATATACTGGGAAGAATAAAAAATTCCTGCTGTTGTGCTGTGTTGATCTTTCATGCTAAAATACTTCTTTTGTGGTCATTTTCCCAGACTAGGCTGAATTACTGGGCTCCATCTGCTGTATAAGTGGCATATTACTTTAGGCATGATGTGTTACTGCATCTAGCTTTATGCTAAGCTGGAACATGATCCTGCATTTAGAGAATGGAGAGAGCACAGGTAAAATGGCCTTTCTGACAACAACATTATAGAGAAGGGTGCAGAAAGAGAGGTTATTCTTTGTTGCCAGTTATCCAAGAGTTCAATTCAGTCAATCTGGAGCTTCTTGGATTCTTTGAATAAGGCTTCTTTTATGTGAATTGTATACATCTTTGCTCTAAGCTAAACTTATAACTATATTAATTTAACTAAAAAATTACTTTAAAATATTTTTGTTGTAATTTGATAGTTATTCCATTCTTTTGAACTTCGGTTTTCACATGTGTACTGTTTTTCAGTAGAAATTTTCAACTTTAATACTTTACCTATCACTTGGGAGTTGAGCAATGGAATAAATGATTTTGTCCTGTGAAGTCTCCATTCATATTATGCCAATGACAATGTACAATTCTTTATTTTATATGCTTTCATCATCTGTTCATTTGAACTGACATTTTTAAGAAGAGCTCTAAGACAACACAAGGAATGGCATCTAGATAGCAAATTCTACATTAAAATAATGTTTTTTGTTTTATCCACTAATGTGATGTAATTCTTCAAGACAAATTTTCATTACTCTCATTCCTAATGATCTGGGCAATTGTTCCACCTTCGGAAAACACATTATCATTTTATTTTGCCCGCAGAAGTTTGGTCACTAGCAATAGAAGACTGTATTTTCTAATCTGTCATTCATCAGTCATTATTTCTAACTGGAGACAGCATGGAATCTAGATGCCTTTTGGTGACTTAAGCTTGTTTTATTTCCCCAGAGTCTCAAGAAGTGATAGTTATGGTCAAAGTCAAAAAAGAGTCACAGGATGGTGAGCCCACAGGATGTTAAGACATATGGACATTCATATTATCCATCTGCTTTTAATTTAATGTTAAACTAAAGAGCAGGAGGGGTCTTTCAGGCATAGTATTCAGTTGATTCTGAAATATTGTGCATATTAATTTTTATTGTCGGTTTATTCTTTACTGGGTTATTTACAGTAGCTCTTCAGGTCAGGATTAATCTGTTTAATAGGTTAGCAGCTCATGAAGATTAATTATAAAAAGTGCCAAGTTTAGGTAGGTTGGAAGCAACATAATATGAATTGTAATATTCACAGGTTCATAGTTTTACTGCTAGTAGACAAATAGCCTCTAATGTATCCATTGCTACACTAGGGTTGTTGTCTACATTTCCATGTCAAATCAGAACAACCAAAGAAAGGAGAGGAAAGGGATACTGAACTGTCTTTATGGTTATCTAGTAGTGTGCAGTACTTGCCTGTCCTTATGTAGGTGGCAGAAGTGTTATTCAGGTTCACATGATACATTTTCACAAATTGATCTCAGCTACACGTATTTATTAATGATCAATAAAAACATTATTACAGAAAAATGATCCACTATACACCAGAAGCACTGACTATAGGTTTAGACACATTAGAATATGCAGTTCTGTGTAGGACATAATTTTTCTATAAACCTTGAAGACTTAATTACTCATTAGAATTAATTGAAGAGTTTCTATGAAATGAGGAAAACATTAGCTCATTAGACATGGATGATGTTTTTACTCATTTAATTTAATTTAATTTAAGGTACGATATCTCCACCTTCATGTATTTTATGCCTTACATTTCCTTCAACA
This sequence comes from Pycnonotus jocosus, assembly GCA_013400435.1. NCBI lineage: Eukaryota > Metazoa > Chordata > Aves > Passeriformes > Pycnonotidae > Pycnonotus > Pycnonotus jocosus. The sequence continues at coordinate 279,533 of VWYP01004209.1, read as the reverse complement.
AATATATTTCCAAATTTGCCCACTGCAAAATGTAAAATAAATCCTGCTTGTGCAGAACCAAGAGATTAGGGAAAATAGTGAGAAACCTGAAGAATTTAGAAACTGCAGATAGGATTGGGTTGCTTTGTTTAAATGAATAGTAAGGAAGATAAATGATGTAACTGAGTTTAGAGAGAAATAACTGAGGAGGAAGTGTTTTACATAAAAAGGTCACAAACACTGCTTTGTGAGAAACAAAATAAATCTAAACTTTTTTTTCTCTGATAATTTGGAACTCTCATTACAAGGTCTCAGTACTCTGAATTTCTAACATATTTATATTTTTATTATTTCTAAAGTGCAGAGGAATATTGGCAGTTATCATATATACAGGTTTCCAAAATCTGTCTTTTGTTCCTAGCCAGGCAACAGTGACAGTTCACAGTTGGGGATCAGAGGGGTCAGGGAAGAAGAGTTTGTTGCATTTTTCTCATTCCCACCAATAGGGAGGAAAGAAAAGCCAGTGATAATTTTCAGCTTTTTTTTTTTTTTTTTTTGAGAGTTGTGATTTATTTACAAATGTGTCAATTCTTATTTTCTACAGGGAAATAAAATGGAAAGAAAAGCACTCCACCTTTCCAGTGGCATTTTGGTCATCTGAGAAAAGTGGAGTCAGCCTGGACCAACAGAAAAAGCCAAGAATAGTTAGGAAGATGGGAAAAATGGTAAGGACTAGCCATTAAATTTGTACATCCCATGGTTCCTATTAGATAACTGCATTGCAGTTAGATAGCATTATGAGATATAAAAATTATAATTTTTCCTCTGAAGAAAATGAGAAATTATAAATTATGTTAGCTGTCTTTTGAATAAAAGGCATGTCTTTTTATTAAAAAACTTTTTCATAATATATCATCTTTCACTGAAGAACTTTTAGCCAGCAACAGTTTGTTTAGTGGTGAGTTTCTTGGGGTTTGAGAGGTTTTTTTTTTATTACAAGTCTTACACAAATCAGAGTACTGAAGCCTAAAGACATTGCACTGAGAGACAAAGGCTGATCTTTTTAACAGGGAGAGAAAGCAGCTTTGTCTTGTCTTTTCAGCCTGGCCATCTGGAGATGTTGCTGTGCCCTCTGTAGGAGGCATCCATCCCCATCCATCCATCCTTCCGCCCACGTGAAGGAAGCCGTGGCAGCTCTTCTGGGGAAAGGGCAGCTGGCCAGGCAGGATCATCCCCTGGGCTACATCCAGCTCCCACGATACCAGAGACCATCCCAGCCAGAGCTGCTCGTGGCTGCATTAGTTAGAGCTCTGAAAATGCCATGAGCCTTGGCAGAGCCCAGGAACTGGCATTTTACAGGAGAATATTCCTGTCCTAATACTTGTTTGGAAGAACAAACAAACAGCACACACACACACACACCCTTGCATGTTAATTCTTCTGGATTTCTTTAATTTAATATATCAGACTGCACAGCACCTGTGAAAAATTGAGCAAAATTACTGCATTTTGGAGGAATTTCCTTCTACAATTATTACTATGTCTACTGATTTTAGTTAATTGAGCAAACAATGCCCTTGATGGCCATTTCCTTTCACCGTAGTCAAAGGCAAGATAATTAACTAATTGCCAGAAGGGATTGTTAACTGCTGGTAATGAACCACTTTTGAGAAAATTATTGCTACAGTACCATTAGATACTGCAGGCATGCATGAAAGGGAGAAATACTGGTTTTGATATTTCTCCACTTTTTCTCCTGCAAGGAAGTTGTAGCAGATGTATTGTTGAGCAAGAAAACAATTACCGTTTAGAGCAAAAAGATGATCCACATGTTAAGAATTATTCTTCGTATGGCAGAATTCATCTGAATGTCATGAATTTTCAATTTTTAATACAATATTACAAATCCATTCATCTTTCATCCTAAAGTATTGACAGCTTGATCCAGCAGTATATAGAAAAACAATACTTTGCTACTCTTTACATTATGATGTAAATGTAATGTACTTTTATGTCATTTACACAGGAGAATTTTAAAGAAAACCCTCATTCTAATCTACACCTGATTTTGTAAATACATTTGGACCATACCCAATGGATGGATGGTCCCATCACAAAGATAATGCAATTCTCACTAATGATTGTTGTCATTAATGACTGTGGTCAGATTTAGCAGTACCCCTGTTGTGTATCTCAATACAAACCAGAAAGGGTTAAGTCATGTTTGTATCAAGTATATACAAGTCAAAGAGTTTTTAGAAGGCTATCTTATGGTGTAACTACAGTAAAAATAGGAATTAAGCATTCAGTCAAATTTTCAAGAATTTTAAAAAATCTTAATAGCACACTAAAACACATTTCAGTCTGAATAAAAAGGTCTCTGTGTACTGTGTTTCAGATATTCATACAGAATTCTATAATAAATATTTTCAATATTTTAAACTCAATTACACATAATAATTATTGGTGCAGAGTAAACACAGAACAACATACATCATATCTTATGAAAAATAATTTTTCAGGTGTACTATTAGTTCCCAAAATCACAGAATCCCAAAATTACAGGGTTCCTCAGGCAGGTTCACATAGGGCTGATTGCCCAAGACTGTGTTCAGATGATGGTTTAATGTCTCCAAGACTGGTGACTTCATAACTTCTCTGGGCAACCTCTGACAGTTCTTGGTGGTTCTCGATGTTCAGAAAGACTCTCCTGTATTTCAATTTGTGGCCATTGCCTCTGGTCCTACCACTGGATGCCACTGAAAAGAGTCTGTCTCTGTCTTCCTTACACCATCCTTTCGGATATTTACATACATTTATCCCCCTGCACCTGCTCTCCAGGCTGACAGTGCCTCCTCACTCAGCCTTTCCTCACAGGAGAGCTGCTCCAGTCCCTTAGTCATCTTCAAGAGTCCTCCTCTCACTTGACTCTCTCCAGAATATGTTTTTCTCTTTACTGGGAAGCTCAACCCTGCACACTATACTCTGGAAGGGGCCTCACCTGTGCTGAGTTGAGGGACAGGAGCAGCTCACTCAACCTGCTGGCAACAACCTTCCTAGTGCAGCCCAGGATAACATCTGCCTTCTTTGCTGCAAGGGCACACTGCTGGCTTGAATTCAACTTGGTGTCCACCAGCATCCCCAAGCCCATTTCTGCACAGTTGCTCTTCAATTACATATCATGAACATAAATTCATATGAAAACTGTTAAAAGGCAACCACATTTATACTGTATCTGCAAACAGAAAATAAAATTCAGCAACATGTCTGGCACCCTCCATCACTTCTGAGTGATTCTATCTGTATGCAAATAATCCACAGATGTGTCTCCTTGACTAAGCAAGCCTTGGAGGTGAGTTTTATGTGCCATACATATATCAGCACAGACATCTCCTACCTGTCCATGTCTGGGCTGTAAAGGGTTATCCTTTTAGGTCCTCCCTCTAGCAAAAGTACTTAAAGAGTTGAAAAAAACCGCACCACCACATCAGAAGAAAGACAGTAGAAAATCCAGTGATATAGTACCAAGAATTATGATGTTACTAAAAAGCTGAAACAATATGAGTTTCTATAAATCAGTGTATACTGCCAAGAATCATAGCTATTTTATCCAATTTACCTCTTCATCACAAAGAAATTACTCTTTATTAGTTATATTTATATTGCTATCTATCTAGTTATATTAGATTTTTTATAGATTACATTTTAGGTATACTTCTGGGAATATTTCCATTTAATTCTAACTGTAATTTATTAATGTTCTCCATGGATTAATATTTAATATGCAAGTTCTCGAAAGGAAAGCATTTTAGTCAAAGAAAAAAAGGGGGATATTTTTGAATAATATTACTTGTCATCCTGATTTTCTTTGATGAGTAAACTTGAAGTAGATTTTAGCAAATAAGAATGGCTATAAGCAAATAAGAATATTTTAGCAAATAAGAATGAATACTTCTTTTTCTTCATTGGTCTTTCTTACAGACTGTCTTGGGCGACTTTTTACTATTGTACTGCCTGCCTAAGAATAGGACCCTGACACTTTCTATGTGCAAGAAATTCCTAAATCTGGACTGACAATTTCACTAGAAACAAGTACCTACCAATAAGCACTAGTAAAGTTTATATGACTTGGAAACTGGGGTTCTTGCTGCTCCAAGTTCCATGTGCCTGAACTTTCAGTTCAGTACTGCCTACTCTCAGGTTAATGTTGCTATTTCACTGTGATAAATAAAATTCCTGCAGCAGATAGGAGATTTGTTCCACTCTGATTCAATACCAAAAGTCCTTTAAATGATACAGGATCAAATGTGGTTGGGGATCACAGTTTCTGGGACTTTCACAGGGAGAATCTGAGCAGGTCCAGAACAGTTTGCAAGCCCATAGCCTCAGCTACAAGCTCCTTTAGACAATTATTTTCTTTTATTTCCATTCAATGTCCCATGCATACTTGCAAAACTTAAAAACATAGTAAGAGGATGGAGAAAAATATTGGAGGATGAAAGGAGTTTGCTACTGATGCCTAAAGAGACTACCTGGAACAGAGGCTAGACAGTGTTAAAGGAATAAAGTAGATATTTATTAAAAGGCCTTCAAAGGATACACCTTGTCAGGACAAGAGCCTGGCCATGGCTATACCCAAGATGGATGATGGGTCACGACTTTTCAGCCTTTTATAAGTTTTTGGTTCCTTTACATATTGGGCTTGATTGTCCAATTACAGCTTCAGGTTATGAAGTTCCATCCTCCCGGATTGCTCTCCTCAATTCACTGTTGTTTACACTTTTTGGGCCTGAAGCTGCAATGGTGTCCTTGGTTCTCAGGCTGAAAAAGGATTGTTTTGTCTAACCAAGCTGTGAGGAGAACTTGCTAACACTTTATATGAAGTTCAGAGTTATATACTAATGCAGAATCTGGAAAATGTGAAAGCTAAAACTTAAGGCATCATTAGAAGTGACCAGAAATAATGAATTAAAAAAATATTCTGCTGTCCTTAACATGCCATATAGAAAATGTATTTAGCCTGGAAAATCAGCTGTTGCCAGGATTGTCTGAAAAACTGGCAGTCCACTATATAACCTCTGTAAAAACATAAAATCAAGGATTAACCTTGTCTGAGCTTTAACTTGCTAGTGATCTAAAATCATTACTCCACAGAATTCAGGATAGAATAGATAGATAATATCTAACAATAGCAATTGGGCTGCAAGTAGAAAAGAAAGAAATTAAAATAACTTTATCAAGTTTAGAGGTGTTAGGGAATATGCAGATTTTCTATTTTTAAATGAACTTCAGAGAAAGATATATACATTTTATTTCCATAGATGCAAGGGTAAACCCACAGTTAAGAAAAATTATCATTCCTGTTGCAGATTTCCAAATTGAACACTGAAAGTGAGTGACCATGAAATAGAAAGTCAAATAAGGTGTTTGTATAACATTAACCCATAACAGCAAATGAAAAATGTGTTTGCAAGTGTGATTATAAATTTGGTTGAACAATATTTGAGGGAAAACATTATTTTAGATTTTTTTTAATTTAGCAGTTTTCAATATTTAAAATACCTTAGAATCGTATTTTATTTAAATTCTAATACACCCTCATAATAAAAAGAGTAGCTGGGGTTTTTTTTCATTATAACATTAACATTTTAATTAACATATAATTTCTTAAATATATTATGTTTCAGAACCTATATGCTTAGTTTCAATCCAGAAATTAGACAGGGTTTTGATTGGCTTGTTTGGTTTCCAGGGTTTTTCTAGTGGGTCTACCAACCTTTTGATATACATGGACTGAACTAGTATTATCACATTGCTTTGTAGTTCCCAGTGAGGGAGAATAAGCAAAATACAGTTCAAGATGAAATTATGAACTGAAAGTTCTTATGGGAGATATCTTCATTCTCCTGCTGCAGAATTTGACAGTTTGGTTTTGATCTAGGGTTTGACAAATTATTTTCTTTTTGATTTCATCCTAAGAAAACAAGATGATTTTTATATTTCCATACTATGTCATGGGCGGTGTTGGCAACCCTGATTGGTCAGTAATACAGCTGACCTTAGTGCCATGCCATAACTGAGTTAATCCAGCTGGTTTACAGTCTGGCCTATTAGTCTGGATACAGAAATGAATAACCACTGTATTGTTTTCAAATATTATTTGAAAGCCCTGTCACAGCCATAGCTTTGGATTGTGCTGAAGAACCGTATGAGCAAGCCTGGAGCTAGCTCAGAGGCCTTCAGGAGGAAAGCGTGCTTTACTCTGTTTGGACCTAGTCAGAACACAACAGGTTTTGTGAGCATGCAGGAGTTAATTTTGCAAAATTAAATTTTCTTGGAGAAATTATGGCTATAGGAAGAATTCGTAACACATATTATTGCCAAAGCTAAATTGATTCTTTTATTTTTTGTTTTCTCCCTATATAATTTAAATTACCTACTGCAAGCTCTTTGCTTACAATGTAAACTGATCTGCCAAACAGTGGGATCATTTCAGGGAGAATGTGATTGTATTTGACCTGGAAAAAATGTAATGTTGACAGAAACACTACACTGTGAGTTATGAATGTTCTTGATATTTCATCCAGGGTTGATTCCTGTTCTAGTTCTGTTTAATCACAGAATCAGGCATTTAGGTTGGAAAAGACCTTTATAAATATCCAGTCCAATTGTAAACCAAATGTAAGTTATTCTGTGCTAGCAGTCCCTTATATAGGAACCACACCACAGGCATCTTGCCCTGCACAATCATGTAGGTAAGATGGCCCATGAGGTCCCTGTAGCTGACTTTTACTGGCAAACCAGTCCCTTTCCTGATGGAACACGACACAAATCCGCATGTATGTTAATTTGTGTTACCAGCACATTCCTACAAAATTCAAAAGGATAATAGTAGAAGCAAAGATCCTCTATTAAAAACCTTGAAAGCAAGCAAATTATTTATCTAGGGAATGTGCTATTCCTCTTTCCAACATTATACTTGGCATATGGAAGATGTTCTATACATTATTCTTTATTTTATGTTGAGGAAAGAAAAGTTTTCCAATAAATTATTTCCATTAAATGAATAAAACTTTGGCGTCTCATAGGCTGGTAATAATTCTGATGTCTGAGTTGTGAACACATACTATGAAGTATGGCTTTTGAATAAGTTAATTTTTCACAATAAATATCACCATCAAACATAGCCTGTGAAATTTAGAGAAAAGGAAAAAGCAATTGAAAAAATGTCAGAGAAATATTCCAAAGATAGAATTGCTTAGTCCAGCTCGTATTACCTAAAGATTAAAAAGATTTGAGGTTCCTCAGTATTAGGTGGGTATTATTCAGTACTTCAGCATAGTCAAGTTTGATATTTAGTACTCTATGCCAATGCAGAACAAGAAAGGTAAGCTGAGTGCTGCTGGAAATGGGAGGAAACTCAGCTTTCAACCCTGGGGTGTTATGTAAGAACTGCATCACTCTGCCTGTCCAAGTTCTGCTGGCATCAGCCGAAATGCTGCAGGAGGAGCTATCTACCACCTTGACATCCCACGTGAATCCACAGCTAGCAGCAACCACATCCAGAGTAAAACAGGTCTACTCTGCAAAAAAGAAAGAATCAAAGCAGCCAAAAGTGGAAGTAGGGCAAAAGCATTTGACAGTTCATATTTTAAAAACTGCATGTAGTGACTTTTTTCCTTGAAATTTAACTGGTCTTATATTCAGCAGTTATAATTTTTTTTTTCATATTTTGACCTTCTAGAAAAAGTCACTAACATTTGCAGATGACATTTCGTTCACAATATTGTTAGCCTAGATTGTTTTCATTTGAATAATTACACGTGGTAAGTATAGGAAGGTCTATCTTTCTGTTTTCTAGTGTGCCTATTATCACAGAACAGAATCACAGAACAGTTTGAGTTTGAAGGGACCCTTTAAAGGTCACCTAGTCCCAGCTCCCTGCCATAGGCAGGGACATTTTTCACTAAAGCAGGTTGCTCAGAGTCCCATCCAGCTTGGCCTTAAACACTTACAGGTATGAGGTACACAGAATTTCTCAGGGGAACATGTTCCTGTGTTTAACTATCCTCACTGTAAAAACTTCTTACTCATATCTACGCTAAACCTACTCTTCTTAAATTTAAAGTCATGGCCCCTTGTCTTGTCACTCCAGGCCCTTGCAAAAAGTCCCTCTCCCTCTTCTTGTAAGCTTCCTTCAGGTACTGGAAGGCTGCAATAAGGTCTTTACATAGCCTCTTTTCCAGGCTGAACAACCCAATTTTCTCTGCCTATCCCCACAGGAGAGACGCTCCATCCCTCTGATCATCTTGTGGCCCTCCTCTGAAGTCACTCCAGCAGGTCCATGTCCTTCCTGTGCTGGCATCCAGAGCTGGATGCAGGGTTCCAGGTGGGGTCTCAGCAGAGCAGAGCAGAGGGGCAGAATCCCCTCCCTGGCCCTGCTGCCCACGCTGCTTTGGATGCAGCCCAGGACACGTTTGGCTCTCTGGGCTGGGAGTGCCCATGGCTGGGTCATGTCCAGCCTCTCACCAGCAGCACCCCCAAGTCCTTCTGGGCAGGGCTGCTCTCCATCTGTTCATTTCCAACCTTTATTGATATGAGGGATTTCCTTGACCCAGGTCCAGCATCTTGAACTTGGTCTTGTTATACCTCATGAGATTCCCATGGGCCCTTTTCTTTAGCTTGTCCAGGTCCCTCTGGATGGCATCCTATCCTTTAAGTGTGTCAACTGCACCACTCAGCTTTGCAGGTGTCATCTGTCATCGCTCTGTCATTAATGAAGACATTAAACTAACGACTCTGGTCCCAGTACAGACCTCTAAAGACACCATTTGTTACTGATGTCCTTTGGGACACTGAGTCATTGACCACTGCCCTCTGGTTGTGACTGTCCAACCAATTTGTCATCCACCACACTGTCCATTCATCAAATCCTTCCTTCTCCAATTTAGACTGAAGGATTTTGTGGGGGTCAATTCCAACAGCTTTACAGAAGTTCAGATAGATTAATATATCCATATCTATGATAGATCCATAGCCTTTCTCTTGTCCACTGATGGTGTCACTCTGTCATAGAAGGCCACTACAATGATCAAGCAGGACTTGCCCTTGGTGAAGGTTTGCTGGCTGTTTCAAATCACCTTCCTGTCCTCCAAGTGCCTTAGCACAGCTTCTAGGAGGAGCTGTTCCATGACCTTCCCAGGCACAAAGGTAAGACAGAGGTTGGTTGTTCCCAGGGTCCTCCTAAGAGATGGGTATAATGTTTCTGGTTTTGAAGTCACCTGGGACTTCACCTGACGGCCATCACATTTTAAATATCTTGGAGAGTGACTTGGCAAGTCAGTTCTCTCAAGACTCTGGGATTCATCTCATTGAGTGCCAAAGGTTTCTGTATATCCTTGTTCCTCAGGGGGTCACAAACCTGATCTTCTCTTACAGTGGAGGGGACTTTGCTCTACCAGTTCCTATCTTGCAGCCCATCCACTTGACTACATAGGGATTCTCTATATTCAATACAGATGTTAGGTCCTAGAGAAATGTTATTATCAGTTTATTTGCTGTTTATTTGTGTCAGTTTCCTTTTGAAAAAGCATCTGCATGACTATGTGGGTAAGAGAAATTTTCAGAGCAATAATTTATTCAATTTGTCCAAAGTCTGATTGTCTGGCATTTTCATTGTTAGGGACTTTTTCTGTCATGCATTTTCCAACTTAAAAGAAGGAAAATGAGAGGGCTTGCAAAATTACACACCAAGATTTCCATTCTACTGTGAGTAAAAAACATATTTGAATCTTGGAGCAAATACATAATTGAGAGAAGTGTATTAAATATTAAAGAAAGGGGTTATTAGAACTATACAGAGGACACAAAGACTAGGTGTTTTAAATTATGTTCTAAAATATAGGAAAAAGGGTAACAATGAAGCAGAAAAAATGGTATGGTGAAAACAAAAATATCTTTGATGTTGAAAGAAGAACAAACAATTTTATTTGATTATGACTAAGAACTCATGGAGTTTGTTTACAAATCTGACAAGATAAAAACTGTTAGTACTGATCAGTATTGTAATGCTAGTATATTGAGTTGATGAGGCTGCAATGGAAATGAAGTAATTGGATTGAGTGAAACATGTTTGACTAAAACCTTGGGTCACATATGACAATACAGGCTCTAATCAGTTATTATACAGTCCTGCCAAAGAGCTTTGTTGATCACTGATCTTGTATGTTTGGATTAGAATAAATATTCAAATTATATTGGGATGTGTGTAGTTTATACTGTTTCAAACTCCCCCCTTGGCTTCTCATCCTTAAAATATATCTCGACATACTCCGTACCGATTTTTTTTTTGCAAGGAGAGAAGCACAGTTTGAACCATTGCCCAGACAAAAGGTGAAACAGTGAATTTCCTAATCTTGGCAGTATTGTTACTGAGGAACTGCAATACAAAATTTTTTACTAACTCACTGTCTGCCAAGGAAACTTCTGTGATAATATAAAATTTTGCATGAATGCAAGACAGTCCAGAGGATGTAGTATCAATTTGATATAAATATTTGAAATTCATTAATACACAGAAAGGCAGTTTACTAATGCTTTATCCATTTGTAGATTAAACAAAGGCTCATTAGCTCACATGAGACAGTTTGGTTTTATTTTTAGCTACAGTATGGCTGGTGCAATGCCTCTTCTTTTAGCATTTTCATTTTGCATTGCCTTCAGTCCTGACATGAAAGTTAACATTAATCTGCCAACTCATTCTGATTGGATTGCTTTGGAAGTCACTCCAAAGTCACAATGGCTAAATGGGATGAAGCTGTAAGACAGAAATGCATTGCAGTTAATACCTCTGCAGTACTGAAGCTAAGCCAAGGCCAGCCCTAATTCCTGAAAGAAAACAAATCCACAATAATCCATCCCTCAATTCTGAACAGAGTGGCGTACTGCCAAAATATATAAAACATGTATTCCTTACTAAAACACTGCATCTTATTCCACCACGGTTTCTCTTGGCCTTTTATTCATGTAGTTTGAGGTCAGCGAGCAGCACACATGTGAAGGTGTTATCTGTCCTGACACTTACAACATTCCAGTGTTCTCCTGAAATAAGAGGACCTGGGGAGAGAATGGTTGCTGAAACAAATAATTTCAGTTTTTGTTGAAACAATTAGAAGGCAAAAATTAAGATAACTCCTAATCCCCTCCCCTCAGAGTTCCTCTGAGAATATTTTCAGCCATTTAATCCATCTAATATCCATCTGGCTAAAACTACAACCGGTATTGATTTTTCATAGTCTGGGTCAAAATTTGATTCTGCTCAAAGCAAGGATGTTCCTACTCACGTCTAATTAGTCACAGTTTGGAGATTTTTATGAGCATGCTGATTTTAGCCCAAACCTAGGCTGTGTTACTTAGAACTTATTCTTCCCTAAAGTGCTTTTGTGATGATAACTTATTGTGACAAAAAGAACCAGTTTAGACATTTCTATCTTCATCCAAAAATGTGACCTCATGTAGAAATAAGCCTTAAAAATATCTTACTAACCTGAAATGTCCCAAAGAAACAGATAATCACATTGAGATGAATTAGGTAGCTAGAAAGTATTTCTAGAGGTTAGGACTAATTTAGAAACTTTTAGGATGCCTTTGTGATAGTCTTTTTGTAATGCAAGCCTCATAAGTTATTAAAAAATATTTTTCAACCCTATGTCAAATCAAAATATGTAAAGACTGTTCATTATATGCTCAGAGCTGAAAAACAAGAATAAAGTGGTGAAGTGCCTCACTTGTTTCAGGATTGGCAGGCCTTGTTATCTATGGATGAAATCCTGGTAACTATTGTAAGGCCTTGAAGTTGCACATCTCCTCAAAGTGTCGAGTGTTTCGAGAAATTAATTTTAAGTTGCTTAATAGACTACCGGAAAAAAAAATCTGTTTTAAAACATTAGATAGACACATATATAAAACAAATATTTTTGCATATTATTCTATATGAATCTGTTTGAATCCCTCTCTCTGACACCTAGTCAATTTTGTATTATTTCTGCTATCTTTGGTAAGGCTGCCAGATTTTCATCATTACAGGAAAAAAAATAAATCTGTGTGGACTACAGAACTTTATACAAGAAGCATACTTAGTACAAACATTTCAGGAGTCAAAACTAAAACTTGTCATGACATTACTTGTCAAATTTGGTGCAGAAAGCTGAACAAAGTTGAGCTTTCCCCTCCCACTGTGTTTTGGCACCTATGGTACACTTGAGTTAGGTGCCATTCTCAGCACATGGCTGGATGGCTGGAGAGTGGTGCAAAACAGAAAGTAGCCACAAGCCAGTGCTTCAGTTCTATGTGATGACAAGGCCAAACCTGATAAGAAAAGAAATGGAAGTTCATGTTCAACCTGATATTTGAAACTGGTGTGATCAACAGATCAAGTACAGTTCTGACTCTGCTGTTTGCTGCTCCTCAGCTGACAATAACTACAGCTCTGTGGGAGGCACTCACCTATGTACAGGTATGCAAGGTAACATTCAGGCCTATTGTTAACATCTACTTTTAAAGGTTGAAAACCCTACTCACCTCCAGCAAATGCTGCAAACAATTGATTCACCAGTGAACTATAAATAATGTTCACAGCACAAAGCCCGTGCAACATACTGCTTGAGTGTTACTGAGTATTCAGAACCTGCTGCCTCTGGTAGCTATATACGTCATGATCATGGCAGGCTTAGGCTCCAGTCACCCAGAGCCTAAGATCTGGCATGTGTTCTGGAGCTAGAGTATCTGCAGATTAGTGAATACCAGCCACAGGACTAGGTATGATATGGCAACTTGAGAATTCTGAGTGTCTGTACTGGTATACTAAATTCTACTGCAAAATAATATAAAATAAATATGCTGGGAGGAGATGAGGGGAATGACTGACAAATGTTGCCAAATATAAAGCAATTTAGGCAGCTAGAAGCCCAGCCTCCATCATGTGCAAGACTTCTGCTGTAGAGAGATTTTTGAAGGAAAGACTATAGGCATGGAAAGTGGGATGAAACTGGGTTTAGCAAGGGTAGAATTTAGCAGATAAAGCTGCTAAAAGATTGATCAGCATCAAAGTGTGGTAGAAGATGGATGAAAATCTCTGGAAGGTTTCAGCTGTGGTGATTTTTCTCCCTTGAAGGCAGTGAACCAGGCCTTGTGCTGTTTCCCTGTACCCTCAACTGCAGAATCAGAGTGCTTGGCTTGATCATGGTTCCAGGAGAGAAGGATCTTCCACATATTTAAAGCCAGAGTGATGAACTTTCCAGCTCCACCATCACAGCAGTAGAGCCTTGCAGTCAGTTCCCTATTTGGCAAGAACAGAATAAGAAGGAAATGCAACACAAGTCATAAGAAAGCTACCCCAGTCTGGTGTACACAGGGTCAGCTCAGAGTCTGTTCAATGCTGTTCTCCCCCATTCCAGGAAGACTTACTGTCGTGGTGGCAGAAGCTATGAGATCATGGAGCTTAGAGTCGAGTAGCAATGTGTCTCTCTCTTTACTGTGCTGCATCTCACACAGCAAACTCCACCAGAACCTGGAGTGCTGTGGTGCACACACGTCCTGTGTGCCTCTACACGAAGTCAGCTTGTGTCCATTCACACCAAGTAGCTCTAGATCCGTGTGATGAGAGTGCATCTACTTTTGCAGAAATTGAAAAATAATCACTACATTTCTACTGTGTTTCTTGTCAGCAAGCCTGGCAGGCCAAAGCCAGCTGCTCTGATCTGTCTTGGAGTCTGCACACCTGCAACATGAACTGTTCAACTACCTGCACAGTCTAGGTGACCAAGTTAATGCACAGATCTGTGCATATCAAAGACCTGACTGTGGTACTAAAATTTCAATGCCTAAATCAAGCTACAGAATAAATATTTGGGGTTTGAGCATTTTTTCTAAGAAATTCAACAAACAAAACTCATAGTCTTCTTCTAATTATTCAATTTTCTAATATTTGTCCAGGCAAAGCTATCTTGAAGATCACTCAGACATTGCTGTTGAAACTCAAGGTTATAGTAATTGTCACAACTCATGTGATAAATTATGTCTTTGCTATATGGTAATGAATAATTGCTTATAGAAACACTGTAATCTTGAGTTACAACTGGTAAAAAATTCAGCTACTGCAGTCCATAGCAATTTTTTTAAAATGTTTTTGCTTTCTCGTGGTGCTGCAAAAATCCCTCCATAGGTACTGTGAGAAAATGCTGAAGCTGATTAAAGAGAAATGCCACTACATGTGTAAAGACTTGAATTTCATTCTTTTGATCTGAATACCAAAAATGTGTAAGTGCATTCTTTCCCCACCCTGACATAGCACCTGTAATTGAAATTCGAGGTCAGTATTTAAGATTTTTTTGGACCTCTGTAGAAAGGACAAGAATGAATGGAGTCCTGGCTTGAACCTTTGCCCTCTGCCTTACCCCATTCTACTCATTATTCTGTTTCAATCTGCTGTTAAGGGATTCTCCCATCAGCTTTCAAATATCTAAGCATTACACATAAAACTGTGTGTGTTCAAATAAAATTAATCTCCAATGTGCCACTTTATTTTTAGTGTACCAGTTGATAACCGAGAAAAATAATGTTTGAGCTGCTCATGAAGTCAGTGAAAAGCTTCAACTATTCTCCCCTGAGATTTGTCAGTTGTGGGGTTAACATTTGCAGAAGAAGATTTAAAATCTCTGCTGATTCTGCCTGGCAAAGGATTACAATACAGTCTTTTCACAGAAATGCTGTAGATTGTTCATGTTCTTTTGGCTTTTCTAGGGCATGGTTGAGGACTCCTAAACCTGTTGTTATTTACAGGATATTGAATTTTGTTAAATTATGGCTTCACTGAGGGCTTTTGAGATATTTTTAGCAGAAGTGGAAGAAAAAGAGGTTATTGAAAGGGCAACTAGCAGATGATTTGGCAGCATTACACGTAAAGCATAAACACTGTCTTCTTCCACTGTCGCTTCTTGCTGTTCATGTTCCTCTGGCCAAAATATGTCTGGTATTTACATTAATCCATTTACTATCACAGAAAGGGAAAGGGAAATTGAAAGAGAAAGAGGAATGAAGACTTTTTTTAAAAAAACAATCACATTTTCTTGCATAAATGCTTAAAAATTTAATGGCAAACAGCAGGTTTGTTGTTTCAATCACCTCTTGAGCAAATATTATAGGAATATTTTTAAACAACTGAGATTTTAATTATAAAAACAAAGGTGTTTGTTATTGTTATTCATCAAATTATTTCTGCATATACTTTAAATGACTCCACATTTATATGGTTTGTCCAATACATCCTCATATTGCAATTATGGCAAATGGCATAACAAAAGATGTTACAAAACAATGGAAGAAAAAGGCTTCTGTCTAAAACATTGATAAGTGGAGCTAGTTATAGGAAAAAACATTTTCATGTTCACCAAGGACTATCAGATACTTTGGAAAAGAACCTGAAGAATGCCACTTCATTTTCCTTTCATTCTTATGAGCAAACACAGGCAACAAAGCTACATGGTATGCATTGTAAGGTGATTATCTAAAAACCTAGATATTTTGAGGTATTCATGTAGATTGTCTGATTTTAATTTTTTAAAAAATCTAATTTGTATTGAGATTCTGTTTCCTAAACATGAGGAATATGTTCTACAAGTACCTGAAGTATGTACAGTGATTCAAATTCCTCCAGGTGCACTGGACAAAAGAACTCCATCAGCTTGACCCCTCATCGCCCAGAGCCTTCAGTGATACTATCTGTGTATAAGATACCATAAAATTACTATAGAGTCTTCCAGTGGTTTAGAAAAATGTCTAAGAGCTTGGCAAGAGGCAGCCTCCCTGATGGTGATCCCCTTAGTACCTCACATGGCTGTGGTCAGATGCAGACTGATGAGCAATGCCTGCACAAGCTGGTTCAAAACTGCACACAGAGAAGGGCTTAAAGAAGCTTGAGGATAACTGGGAAACCAATGAAAATGAAAGAATCCAAAAAACATCTGACAGATTTTTTTTTTCTTTAGTGAAATTACAGACTCTATTGTTCAAGAGGATGTAGGATTAGCTATGGTAAAAAAATTACATAAAACCCTGTCAAAGTTTTATCTGCCAATTCAAGGAAATCAGTTAATTTAAATGCTAAGATCTGTAATGGATGGTTATTATCATGTAAACTAATAGATGCAAGAAATTAAATTAGAAGGTTATTACAGAAATGAGAGTTTTATTTTGGTACAAAATGGAATTAGATGTTAAGAGATCTTTTCCTAGACAAAAAAAAATGCTGTAAAAGCATGGAATTATTTGATTTGAAAAAGAACTTTAACATCATCAAGATCAACCAACTGCCAAGTTCACCACTGCCAAGTTCACCTCTAAACCATGTCCATAAGAGCCACATCTACACGTTTTTAAAATATCTTCAGGGACAGTAACTCTGCCACTTCCTTGGGCAGCCTGTTTCAATGCTTCATAACCCTGTTGGTGGAAACTTTTTTACCTAATATCCAATCTACAGTTCCCCTGGCATAATTCAAGGCCATTTATTCTTGTCCTGTCACTTGTTACTTGGGAGCAGAGACCAGCCCCCAGCTGGCCACAACTTCCTTCCAGGGAATTGAAGAGTATGACAAAGGCTCTCCCAAGAGTTCCTTTACTCCAGGATAAACAATCCCAGTTTCCTCAGACACTCCTCATAGGTCTTATCCTGCAGACACCTCACTAGCTTTGTTGCTCTACTGATTTTCTCTTGCTGGACTGAAATGTAATTTCATTTCCTATCACTAATATTCTCTAAATTTTTAATGTGACCTAAAGAAAGTTGTCTTAATATCAATTACTATAATGAGAGAAAACTGTCATTACACTTGTATTTTCAGAAATTAAAAGAAAGCATACTTTCAGTGTTATAGAAATATGTGCTACATATTCAGGTGCTCCCAGTGCTAGAAAATTTTAAAGTCAATAAACAGAGCAGAACATTAAGAAAGAGCTGAAAATGTTGGCATTTATTAGAACTACTTCAAGTGTTGATTTTGTTGCTGTTGAGAGCCATTCCATAAAGGCCAATTAGATATTTGTTAGTAACAGGTCACTTCCATTAATGTCCAGAATTTTCTTTGTACAGAGTTTTTATCATCTAACTTTCTGTACAGAAGTGGATTAAAAGACTCCACGTTCCTAAAGGTCCCAGTGACAAAGCCTTTTGGAAAAACATGAAAATAAAAAGTCAGGCTTATCTGTATACCTTAATGATATACAAAGCAAGAATATCCCACAACTCAAGGACTGGAGTGTAAGGTGCTGCTCTCGGGTCAGAGCAATCTCAAGGACAAATACAGGCTGGGCAGAGAATGGGTTAAGAGCAGCCCTGCCCAGAAGGACTTGGGGGTGCTGCTGGGTGAGAGGCTGGACATGACCCAGCCATGGTCACTCCCAGTGCAGGGTGTCCTGGGCTGTATTCAGTTCTGGGGGCCCCTACATCAGAATGATGTGGACATGCTGCAGTCGGTCCAGGCGAAGGACACATACATGGTCACAGGACTGAGCACCTCTCTAATATGGAGACGCAGAAAGCTGGGGTTGTTCAACCTGGAGAAAGGAAGGGAAGAGCTTTTTGTGGCCTTCCACTACCTAGAGGGGGCTACAAGAAAGCTAGAGAGAGACTTTTTAGAAGGATATGTAGGGATAGGACAATGGGAGATGGCTTTAAACTAAAAGAGTGGAGATTTAGAATAGATATAAGGAAGAAATCTGTTTACTCTGTGGTGGGTGAGACACTGGCACAGGTAGCCCAGAGAAGCCATGGATGTCTCCAAGGCCAGATTGGATTGAGTTCTGAGCAAACTGGTCTAGTGGGATTTGTCCCTGTCCATGGCAGGGGGCTTGGAACTAGATAATATTTCAGGTCCCTTCCAACCCAAACCATTCTATGATTCTATGACTCCTTGTTTCTTGGCTTCAGGAGACTTTTTTATTATGAACAGGAAACACAGGAAACATTTATACTTATTTTCTTCCTCTTTTATTCTTTTTATATCCTACAAGGTGGTAAACCTAGGTCTGGATTCATTCTTGACACCTTAAAATCCCATATAAATCTTTGTGCTGCAGCAACAGAAGATGCCAACAAGCTTTGCTGGAAACAGCATCCCGGTATCATGTGCAGCTGTGCAATCATGTAGAGGGCCAGGATTATCAGATGTGAATGATGATTCTGTTACCCAAATGAAACCTCTCCATGTGTCAGACAGCAGGTAGAGCCATATCTTTAAAATCAATATATAAATATTTTGAAAGGAGTATAGTTAACATCTCTGGAAAATTATCATTTAGGACAAGGGCTGCTGTTAGGCAATGATAAAGCCAGTGAGTGTTGTCTTATGATATACTGCCTTTGCCATACAGACATTATCCTGTGAGGAATGTTTGCAAAGATCCCCAATCAGATATTATATTTCTTGCGCCACAAAACTAATTGAAAATGCATAGTGAGGTTGCATAACTTACAAGATGTTCTATACATTCATCTTTATGAATTCAGGTTGTGGAAAGATGCATGATTCTTTCACTTATTTTGAGTGAAAAGGTTTGAAAATGTATCTTCTTTCTTTCTGTGTCAAAGTGATACTGTAGGAAAACACTGGATAGCTGACCTAAATTAATGCTTGGAAAAAAATGAGCTCAGGACTGGTCAGTTGTAACTGTTTCATTACCTCTCTAAAAAACCCCTGAAAACTCAATTACTTCATAATTCTGTGAAAATCTGACTAATTTTTTTCAGGAACACTTTTGCATTGGGCTGTGAATGCCAAATGTGGCGACTTCAGCACAAGCAAACATGGAATCACCTGTCACTCATTTCTTCCAAGTCAATCTAAGAGACAACACATGCCAAATGCTCCTTCTGTTTAATGTGGAAAAGAAAAAATACACCGTGTGCTCCTAAGCAATGTAATTCAGATTTTTATTATGCAGGAAAAAATGCTTTTGTAGGAATAAAAACCATCACCACCACCAAATGCCCAAATAATTTAATGTGCTCTAATGTCAATTTTTTTCTGTGAAATTAGTTATGTCAGATAGGGAAAAAAAAACTTATAGGGAAGGAACAGGCCATTTCATACAGAGCCTGCACTTTTAACTCATAGAAGAAAATTTTCTTTCAGAAAGGAGAAATTTATATTTTAAAGAATTAGAAATGGATTCAGGCATGAGATCATGCTGTGCTGTAGAACACTCAGTTTTCCTACAGAGCTGGATTAGGAAATGTGAAAGGCAGAATAGCACGAGTACTTTTCACATCCAGTTACTCAACAGTTCTAGGAAAAATCTCCACTGCTCACAGTCTTTAGCCTCTGTGTAAGACCATAAGTTTTTAAACAGCAGCAACAATCTCAGGTTTTTAAAGGAGAAATAACAATCCAGGATAGCAAGTCAGCAACTCACGAGAGTTTCTGGTGAGCAAGAGGTCATATGTAATGTTATGCCTAATCTTACAAAGTCATGATATAGTAGGACACTAATGTGTTTTCTGAAGTGAATCTAATAAAAAACTTTCTTATTATTTATAAACATAGATTTTAGAAGTATATGCATGAAAATATTACACAATTAGTGATATATATTCTAAACCAGATTATTTGAACAACTGAGTACAAGTTCAGTTTTACAAAAACAGTTTTGGAAAGCTGAAAAGAATACAAGAAAACTAAATACAGAAAGGAAAGCTACTTGTGTCAGTATTTTTAATGGTGTTCTCCTTCTGCAGTGTGGAATGGTGATTTTCTTTTCAAATGATTACTAATGAGATGGAGATTGCATGCCTCTATTTTTAAATCAAAAGGTGTTATTGTGTCCTTAAGGAATGCCACTGGACAGTGCAAAGTAAAAGATTCTTTGTGTATAAGAACTATTTTAGTTTCACTATTCTTTTGGACATTAATACTTCTTTATTAATAAATACGCTGTCCAAGTTCTAGGACTGGATTAGATTAAAGCAGGGTTTAGAAAGGGTATAGTAGCTTTATCTCCTTTTTTCACTCCAAACAGTATTTGTTTTGTTTCCTCCAGCATAGAGGACTGAAAATCTAACCATACTCATTGTTTGTGTGGATGGTTACTGGATTTGCTGTTCCCTGACTTGACTTGACTGTTTATTTTCATGCACTGTACTGCCTGTATGTCTCCTCATTTGATGAGATTGGAAGAAACACTGGGAATCTGCTGCTTGAAGTCACTGGGTGTCAATGCTAGTGAACAAGTTGCTAAAAAATTACCTGTCCCTAAGTATGGAGCAGAATCTGTCTCAGAACTGTGGAGGAGCAGTCTAAAACTCAAGACTGCTTGTACCACCTCCCACAGCAAATAACAGTCCCTAAGGTGTGGGAGGTCTCAGGAAATCATCACTGGATACTCAAGGAATGTACTGACCTTCAGACTGAAGAGAATACTGAGAAAGGACAAGTGGAAGGTGGGTCAGCAGAATTGAACTCTTATTATGCTTTAACAGCTGTTGCTATCAAAGTAAAAACATTTCCGTTCCTCTGATTCCCACTCTGAGCCTGAACATAATCCTATGGCCTGGCCAAGGTGAATAGTGCATAGACCAGGCAGACCATCACTGCACTTTTAGTAGAGGGCAATTGTATGAATTACATTGCTTGAAATGTCCACAAAAATAATTTCTCCCTCTTAATTGACTACAATGATCTATTTGTTTGACTAATTATTTTTGTGAAGAAAATCTTCTCTTGCCTTATGCCATAAAATTACCATGAAATGTCCTCAGCTTGGTGTGCTATACTATATATATTGCAAAAATATTCTCGACCAGTATAAAGAAAGGCTTTAAACATGTCACTCCTTATTAATATCACAGCATTAGAAACCAGAGACAAAAGGGAGGAGGGCAAAATTGTTGTTTCTTTATTTAGAAACAAAGTATGTGGGGGGGGTGGAAATGTCTCACTTGTTACAAGGCACACGGTGATGTCACATTCCACAAAGATTTTGGTGCAAGGAATATAACAGTCTGTATCTGTTAATTTTTATAGCACTTAACACTAACTGGAGCAGAAGGAAAATACAGTATTTGCCTTTACTGCTAAATATAGGAATCCTATGGAGCCTGTAGGTAAATTCTTGTTATCTAGGGAGCCACTCATTACTCAGTCGAGTCTGCACAGGAAGACAAGGCTATCACACACTTTTGAGATGCATGATAGGGGCTGTTTAGAAAAGCCTGATCCAAGCTCATTCTTAAGATAAATTTCCTCCTGCAGTGTGTTCCCGGGCAAACCATGGTCTGCATGTCAGCTACAGGGTAGATGGCTCTAGAGTAGAATGATACCTGTATGCCTACAGTGCATCCCACAGCCTCCTTTCCTTTAAAAGGAAACTTGAAGAAAACTGCTGCAGTGTAGTTCCAAGTTTTCCATGGTCTGTGTGGCTGAAGCTGCAGAAGGAGCCAGTCAGCCTGCATGTAAGTGCAGCCAAACAATGGTAATGGAATCTCCATGCGCTGAATTATTGTGTACATAAAGGCGTGCAATCTTATGTGACATGAGTACTCAGAGAAAAGGATATTTTATTGATTTGGGTCATAAACATCTTCTGGCAATATCATGATGTTGACTACATATTCAATTCTGTACCCTTGTTATAATACACCCATCATATGCACTATTTTTTAGTCAGAAGGCTACTAGTTTTTATGTAACTTCTTTGCCACACTTTTTTCACCTTGCCAGATTTATAACAGTGTTATTTTTAATAAAAATTTTGAGAATTGAAATAATTTGTCATCCACATATGTAGCAGACATGAGAACAAAATCAATACCTTCAGATACTGATAGCTAAATTATCAGTGCTTTAAAAAAGTTATTTATTCTGACAATTCATAAAGGAGTCTGATAGCAACTGCTGATACCAGGAAGCACAATGTTATTCAATACATATGTATAAACAAAATACACAAGGTGGAATGTTATGCCTGGTTGAAATCTATTTCAACTGTTTTGGAACAAAAGTATGAAGAGATAAATGGGCTGTAGTCTAAGTATGATGTACTTCACTCTTTGTAGTTCATGGGTGATAAATACTCCTTAATAACCATGAAAGCTGACAGATACTGGAAATATAACACACAATTTTCACTGTGCTTTCCCTGATTTGCCAAGATTCTTGCAATTAGCCAATGCTCAGTCATATATTTGAAAGCATGCAACATTATTTCTGCCTCCAGCATCTTCAAGACAATCAGAACACCATGTGACTGCAGTTATTGACTATGAGACAACATCACTTGCAGGTTATCCAAGGTGTTTCAGGATTTTTTCTGTTCTTGTGTGATTTCTAGAATGGTACCATACCAAGCCTGCTGAACTTTAGGGCTATGTGCTGTAAAAATATTTTGTACAGTAGACAGTTCAAATATTGTATCATCCTGAAAGAAAGGTGTTTCAAGGAGAAGGGATCTCCAACTTTTGGATCATATTTCTTAGGTGAAGGGTAACAGTTGTCTAAAGACTGGAATAGTGAGATGAACTGTGCTGAGTGTAGCCAGACAATGAATCACAGTGCAGTGGCAGGGAGATTGAGTGTCTTAATTCATAGCGATAAACTAAATCACAAAGCAGAATACTATGAAAAATTGAAGACGAGTCTGTGGTCAGTAAATGCAAAGAAGGAAGCAGTGATTTCTAAGTTGTCATGTTGGTCCAGAGGATTTGGGGGTTTGATGAATCCAGTAGATACTCAAATCTACATCTTACCCTGGGCCTAACTGCATAAAGACCTATACAAATATTTCATATTACACAGATGCTGTAGACATTTTTTAAATTTTGACAAGTACATGTCTGCTTCCCACTCCTGCATCAGCAACTGGGCACAAACATTGACTGACAAGCCATCTGATGATAGATTGTAGACTGCACATCTGAGGATTGAAATATCCCAAGAAGAAAAGTCTCCCAGTCCTCAGAAGAACTGCAGAAGTTAAAAATTTCTCATTCTAATGCCTCCAGGGATTGAAATGTCCAGGCTCAGTTTTCCCCAGCTGCATACACTCTTGTGTGAGTGATGATGGGCTCAGCCATCCATGCCATGCCAAGAGAGACAGTGCTCACATTACGCTGCCACAAATGTGTTGTATCCTCATGCCTCACGGAAGAGGGGAATTTGGTAACCAAAGATCTTCATAGCTAAAAGCTGACTGCTTGGCAAACTACTGGTTATGCTCTTTAGTTTCTTCAGTTGTGCTGAAATACTAATGGGGACACTGACTCCTACTGCAGGCATTTTAGAAATGGTTTTGATGCTGGGAAAAAAGGTGCCCAACCCTCCCCAAGATTTCACTTGCTGTGTTAATTCAATCTTTAGTGAGTGTTACAGGTGGAGTAAAGGCATTATGGCTTTGGGGATTAATGACTGGTAATGTGCTGTTTTGGTGAGGGAGAGGAATGATAATATGCTAAAAAGCACAGCTATAAGAGTGAGAAGAATGCATTCTATTTTTCTCTCTTCATGTTAGTTTAAATTTTTCCCTTCCATTTCTACAAAGAAAGCAATAGTTTTAGTTTACATGTGTCAAAAGCCTTGATGCAATGATTTTTTTAAAAGAGAGTATTTTGATGCTTGTATAAAGAGTGCCTAAAAATATTTCAGTATGCTATTTTAATTTTTAATTAGCACTGTTCAGCCAATCCCCATTTATTCACTGATTTTGCAAACTTCTTCTCTCTATTTTTAAGGGAACCATGAAGAATCTAAAAAAACCAAATAAATTTAGAAAAATATAAAATTGATCTCTGCTTTAACCTCTCCTGGTAAAGTCACATAAAAAAAACATGGCCCTTGGGATATCTACAAAGTGGGGTTCATAATGGTACCCTGCTTCCCTTTTTTTGCACATAAAAGTTACAAAAAGGCTAAGAACATTGGGTTATATAAAAATATTGAGATACATAAACATCATATTCCAGACTCCAGTTAAGGGGGAAAGAAAAGAGCCTCCAGTGAGCCATTCATTTCTCAAGAATTAATTGCTTGAAATTTGCAGAAATAATTGTCTACCCCTTTCTCTTCCCCAGAGATAGGCAACTAGCTTAGAAATTACAGTTGATTTTCAGCAGATGAAATGTGTTGCTATGGAAAAGAAAGTAGAATTAGTTTTCAGTTTTTCTTAGAAAAAGTTTGAGAGGTTTCTACCCTCTTTGGTGTGAATATTTTATTATTTTTCTGCTTATCATACTATTTCTGTCAGCTTGTTCTAGGTTTCTTCAGACTGGCTGTGAGTTCTTGGCTGCATGCTAATGCAACTTGAAATTAGGTCCCATATGGTTCTGGACACCACCCAATACTAAAATCAGAAGGAAGGGTTACTTCTAATGGGGGAATTTGAATCTATCCCATACTCATGGATCTAAAAGCGCTCAGATTCAAAGTTCTTTTTTGTCTGGGCTCCACTTAACACCAGAAGTAAAAATGTAAAATATATGACAAAGAGGAAGACAATGCAGAGAGAGGAAAGAGTGAGTAGGCAGAATTCCACTCTGCAAGGCCAGGAATAGATTTGCTGCTGTTAGCAGATCTGCCACTAAACACAGCACACAATGCTGTAAATATCACAGCATGGCACTCTCCGCAGCTTACAGAAGATCACACCAGGGCAATACTGATGTGGTCTCTCTACTGTATGCAGCTCCAGCAAGAGAAGGCGGGAGAGTTGCCATCATGCCCATGCATTTTGTGCTGTGAAAAGACTGCAAGATATTTTTATAGCTGTCTGGTTTCCCTCTTCTCCTTTAGGCGTCTTTCCGCAGGCAGCCTTCCAAATGGAAGGCCATCATACAAGAAAAATAAACAAATAAAATGACTGGATTAGCACTGCACACAGAAAAAAATGTAGGAATTTTAAAGAAACAGGTTAGAAATATAGGTTTTGTGTGGCTTGCAGTTTGAAAGGTCAGAGAGCAGCTAAAACCTGGCAGCTAATCTCCAATGCTCACTGACAATGCCCTAAACCTGCCTTTAATGCTTTATTCTTGAAAGATATATAGAATAGTCAGTAATTACAAAAAAAAAATGGGGAACAATAATTTTTTTACTCCTTTTCAGTTCTTCTTCAGCGATGCTTCATTCAGGATCAAGCTTTTATAATCCATGTGTTTTGCAGGCACATAGAGTGAAAAAGGCTTGCAAAGCTCTTCAAAACAAATCAGATAGGACTGAAATGATAGACACTATTGACCTTGGTTAAAACCCATTGTCATTGGCCAAATTGTTTTTAGTGGAATCAGATCCAAGTAAGAATTGTAGAGGCCAAAACCAGTATTTCTTCAAGATTTACTGGGAAGTATGCATTGTTGCCATTGTCCTCTCTTCACTGCTGCCCATGACTCATCTTCTAAAGCATGGCAACCGCTGGAACTCCAGAGAAAAATGTTTCCAACTCATTTCGTGCATGAGTGGGAGGACAGAGAATCCATAATGCTGCACTCTTCTGGGAATACAAGTATTGCCAGCACTAGGATTAAGATAGATGGGAATTATTAATGCCAGCTGATTCAATGTAGGATTTCCTCTCTCTCATCACATCTCTGAACTGACACGTGTTCTTTTTGCATGGCTCACAAGGTTCATGCAAGGGACAATATCACAACCTCATTTATCCTGAAACTACTGCTGTGACTAAAAACAGGCTTTTCATTAATATAAGGCAATACTAAGTTGTGCTGGGTTTGTTTTTTTTTCTTCCTGGAGCAACAGAAAGAACCAGTTAGGTAAATGAATATATTTGTAAAGACAATTGGAATATAGAAAGAACCTCCTACATGAAAAGAGATGAGAAGTGGACAAAAATGTGAGTGAGTTAAGCTAGAATGGGAAGTGGAATATTGTTAGTTCTAATAATGTTAGAGAAGAGGATGATTTAGGTATACATGACTAGGAATGGAGATGTGTCTTAGGAAGGACAGAGTAAGGGGAATACTAGCATTTAGACACCATTCTAAAAAGGAGAGAAAAATCTGGAAAATCATTCTCACATGTATGAAGAGAAATCACAGAGAAAGAACGAGATGTGAAATTGTGGAAAAACTCAGGAAAACGGAATAATTCTAGAAAGCCTTTATTGTTGTTCAAGGTATCTGAGTTGTAGATATTAATGCTATAGTGCAAAACCTACTTTGCATCTCATTTTGCTTCTCATGTCTCATCATGTAGAATCTTTCTGGTACTCAATACTTCATTGGGCACTGGGAAAGAAAGAACATACATTTTCCTGCTGATCCCAGTCCCTGCAGTTATTCTGAATTTTGTCAGCTTTTTTGATTTGTACACTATCTTTGTGTGCTTCTGTGCAGCCTCACCAGAAAGATCATGGTAACATGTAGAAAATCTTTTCATAGAACTCTACATCATATGTGCCCTGAAAAAGCAAGACTTGAATGTTTCTGTGTACACATATCTAACAAGAACTCAGTCACTGAGGTAAGAAAGAAAGGCAATGAGAACTCATTATTTGCGACCTGATAGACTTTGGCAGCTCTGCAAGAATGACAGACTTGTTTCTTGAAGGGCAGAAGGTCATGAATAAATGGAAAGTGGCTGTATAAGAAGTATAGAATATATAAGAATATAATATCAGATATGTAATTCCACATATCTTAGGAATTACACACACTGATTGGCCAGGAGAGAGAGGAAGAAACAGACTTTCTGCAGAAGAATTCATCAAGTGGGAAACACAACGGATGGTGTCGCAGAATGTGGGGTGAGAGAACACACAGCTGAGGGAGATAACAGGAAGAATAATGTGTGTTGGTGGATTAAAGAGTACAGAACTGATTAATTAAGTGCGACTTGCAATATTGCACAATGGCATTACTGCAGGCAAAATTGAGAGCAATTTCTTGAAGGGTGTGATCAGCAAGTTGGGTTTTTCTCAGATTTTTAATTTAAAATGTGCTATTTTATTCTTGTATCAGGCAAGGCAGTGTAGATCACAATTGCACTATCCTCAGTAAAGTAGTAAAAGATCCAGAGTCCAAGTGTTGTGGGTTAACCCTGACCAGCAGCTCACCCAACAGAGTCTCTTGCTCATTCACTCCAGGGGGTGAGAGGGGAGAATTGGAAAAGTGAGAACACCCAGGGGTTGAGAAAGGGACAGTTTAATATGGAAAGGGAAACAAATCCTGTTTATGCAAGCAAAGTAAGGAATAAATTCACTGGCAAGCAGCTGTTCAGCCATTTCCAAGAAAGAAGGGCTCCATCATGCAGAAGAGTTACTTGGGAAGACGAGTGCTCTAACTCCAAATGTCTCTCCCACTCTTCTTTCCCTAGCTTTTTATTACTGAACATGACATCATGTGGCATGGAATACTCCTTTGATCAACTGGGGACAGCTGTTCTTGTGTACCCCCAGCCTGATTGCTGTTAGGTTAGGGGTGAGAAATCACAGAACCACAGAACGGGTCAGGTTAGAAGGGACCACAGTGGGTTATCTGTTCCAACCTCCCTGCTGAAGCAATGTCATTCCAGAGCACATGGCACTAGATTGANTGAAGAAAATTATTCTTCAGTTCTGTGAAAAGAAATAGGGTCTCTCCATTACCTTTTTGCCATAAAATGTGGGAACTTATTGAGAATTAGCTTGGCGAACAAAGGATAAGGAGAGGAAACTTAGACATCTGCATGTGCAAAAAAAGGATTAGCAACACCCCACCCTTACTTTTTGAGCATGCTTTTTTTTATGATCTGTGGGGAGCTCTCTGTCACACAAATGGAGCTTTCTTTTCACTATGGGTCTGGAGCTGCCACCATCAATATTGCCAGCTCGCAGGGCAGTGATTGTCACGCAATGGGGGAAATGGCTGAAGCAAAACCAACCCCTTGGCACTTCTCCCCTCTGCACTTGCCTTCAGGGATGCCTTGAATGAGTGCTCAAAGATTATATAACCTGGCAGCAGCTCTTTAGGCTGGTTTGTGAGCCTACAATATCTGCTATGGCTTGCTCTGAGTAAAATGGATGTGCTTGTTCAGAACTATTTAAATATTTCTGTCAGGGATGTAGCTTCTCTCAGAAGCCAGGAATCATCAAAGTTCACATTCTTTTCTAATTAAAACATTTTGCAATAATTAAATTGTATGTTTCTGTGTTTCTACTTCGAAAAGGCTAAATAGTTGGCAAGCATCCTAAAGCAGGATTAGACTGCAGACCAGCTCAAACAATGCTTCCAGGCATCGAGGATGTACTGCAGAATCAGTTTAATAAAGTCTGATTAGATTACTTTCTCCGGTCAATTTGAAGCACTGTGGCCATTGGATAAATCATCTTTTTATCCTCACCATGCTGCTCTTTTTCTTTGCTGAATCATATTTTAAAAGCAGTAAACATATTTTTTAAATATCTATTTATTTACAGATGCAAAGAAGTATTACCTCATAAATTCCCTTTTTTCCCAATGCAGTTTATAATATCTCAGTTGAAAGGACTGACTTGGCTCGCAAAGTCCGTACTCACGTTTCCCTTCTTAGTATATCTCTTTTCCCTCTACATAAATAACTTTGTTAGTACTACAGGAGAACAGTCCTGAATCTCTTATCTTGATTTGTCAAGGCAACCGCTTGTACTGAAAACAGCCATAAAGTTAGATGTTTCTGACAAATCACTAGTACAAGCAGGGTGTTGAACTTCAGATATTTGTGTTAACATGTACATGGATCTGATTACCTTTAAACTTGATTTATTGCATGCTGTGTGGAACAAATAAAGAGGTTTTCAGAATGGCTGAGTCTAGAACCCCATTTATTGTAGTTTTCAATGCTTACACCAACAGAGATTGCATTTTGCTAGTTTCTTACCTAATGCCATGACTAGCAGAAGCTGTATTTAAGGATTTAACTCAACACAAAACATGCCTTCCTCTGACCTCTTCTTATCATGCTGTGTAATGCCAACAGACTTTAGCAGCCAGTTCAGGTCCTTGAAAATGCGTTACTCCAACCTGGTCTGCCTTTCACCAGTCTGTGCCCAGTCAGTTTTTCAGTCTCTGGTGTGGACTGGGCTTTCTTATGCTGATATAAGAATTCTGTTGTATTGTATACACTTACATTCCATTTTTCATTGGAATAAAGAAATATTTCACCTTCTTCTAAATTTCTTATTTCTAGATAATACCATATTAAGAAATAATTAGTGTTCCACATGGACTCTGGAATAACATTCAGTAAAACTACTTGCAGTACCTGGAGGTGATAGGAACGTACAGTGTCCAAACCAAAGGTCATGCTCTATGTCAAGGAGCAACCCCATCAAATGCTGCTTAAGTTTCTGTCTCATTATAAAATTCTGAACAAGGGTTGTCAGTGGTTTGCAGGCTCATTCAAGTGAAATGGCTTAGGAGGAGCTTTAAAAATTAATTTTAAAATGACATTATAATTGTCTACTGTCACAAGAATGAAGACTTGTGAAAATATAAAGGGAAAAAAATCAAATATTTCCAGAGTTCCAGGTAAAATATATTGTTGAAGTTTGTATCTTTAAGCTGATAATATAAAACAGATTATGCCCATGTGGTCTGTCCACACATTCTTGTCTTCATATGTTCTTCTAGTTTATTTTCTTCTAACTAAATTAACCTATAATTTCTCTCAGATTACATATATGCAATGTTTCAAGTAGGGTAGCAACATATGGATAGAGAAATGAGGTGGAAAGAAAGAGAAGAAAAACCTTTCCCTCGCATTTTCTGGGGAGTCCTCAAAGACTAGACAAGGAGCTCTGACACATCCTGTCAGGTTGCTGCTAAAAATTTAAAAAAAAAAAAAAAATCAGACTTCAGTACTCATGTGGAGGCTTTTTTAATAAGCTTTTTGCAATTTTCTCATTTGGCACTTGCTACCATTACACTAGCCGGTGTACAGTAAATAAAAGATATATCTCAAGCTTCTACTGGGAGGTGCTCAGTAGAACCACCCAGACATTTATATAGTTTGAAAGCCTGAGATGCCTAGTCTGGTAATCCATGTTTCCTCAGTTTCCTCTGAGAAATTCATTCTCCTGTGAAACTTTACAAAAATTGAACATTGATGCACTTTGCAGCTTGGACTTGTGGGGCTCATCTTCTTGCTAGTGAAATGTAACTAGATGCTGTTAAAACTTGGTTAAACCTTACAAACCAACTCACTCAGCAAAACATGTTAAAATAATCTGGATAGGAGCCAGAAGAGATGAGACAGGATTATTTAAATCTAATATGTGTTAGAATACAGCTTAAGTCCTCTGACCCTAATCACTTTCCACCGGAGTACATCAAATTAGGATCCTGGGACAATTTACGTAGGAGTCTGAGTAAATGTACTGGCTTTGCCCTATGGAAGAATTAATGGAAAATTCTTCCATGAAAAACCATGGATAGCCCCATGTTACCTCCAGAGGCTATTTTTATGCATGAGAAAACCCAGCACAAAAACTTCAGCACTGGTTTTGGCCCTGAAGTATACATACAGTGAATGATGAGATGTGCTGCACCTCAGCCTCTGATGCTGCTCTTTTTCACATTACCTCATAAAGTTAACTTTGTGTAATAAGAATTTCTGTATAGTTTGCAGGCTTTCATTTTCTTTAAGCATTCTCTTTGCTTTCAAATTCTGTTTGCTTTCAAAACTGCCTTTCTCAGCTAATGATCTGGAAAAAGCTGAGGTGGGCTTGGATAACATGATCCCCTCTGCTGTGCAGTGTTAGAGAAATGTCAGTCAGGTCATGGTAATGACATTGCTTTAATGAGGCAATTGAAATTCTTGAGAGAATTGTGACATGGCAATACTCAGAAGTGCTGTGGACCTCTCCAATTTCCTCTGTTACTCTAAATAAATGGGGTGCCTTGAAGTAACTAGAGAAGATCATTAGTTCTGACACCTGGGGTTGTTTATTTGGCATGGATGCATTTATCCCTCTTTTTGCTGATGGGGGTTATTAGATGGGTTGGAGGTAAAATACGTCAATTTTTCACTTTGCTTTACCTGATTTTTCCATTTTTGCATTTATTTTTCTTGGGGTGCTCAGAATAATACAGTTCTCAAAGCAAGACTGAGCAGCTTGCAGTCAAACCACTTGCAAAGAACCACATTTCTGATAATTTAGTCATACAGGTGTAAATAAATAGTCTTCAACATTTTGCTGTGTATAAGTAATAGAAAACTAGTCCGATAAGTAAGCAATTAGATTTACAGAGATAGTTCCTTAGGTACCTCCTAGCTGATTTTTGCCTCCTCTATGTAACAGGAGTCAATGCAGCTAGCTGCTTCCAATTTAGGAACATTCTATGAAGCTCACCAAAAACAGAAAGCCAGTTGAAATAGCTATTACCTGGATCTAATATATCTCTTTAAGATTTACAATATATAGTTTTAAAAAAAAAAGCCTAGGAAGATTTGTGATCTATTTTGATACTGATAGAAAGAATACAGGATGATTTTTCAGAGCAATGAGTGTAAAAACAAATATATGTTTAGAAAACTAACATGTACGTGGTGGTGCTATTTTAAACTGGCAGCAGCCAAATGTCTCTGCAGTCTTTGACTTTCTGAGTAAGATGAAGCTGGTCATCTTTGACAAGCTTTTAAAAAGCAGCTGCAACTGTGACTGTTTTGTAAGTTAACATTTTCTGTTATTTTGTCTGAGTGAAGTCTCTTGCAGGGTAACAGATCAGTGGAAGCATTTCTGCACTCAAAAGAAAAAGCCAAGAAACTCCTGGCTTTTCACCAGAACTGAAATGTTCTAGAAAGAATTTCACCCGAGATACTGCAGTGGCAGTATTTACTTTTGTGAATGAGAGCTACTTTTTCCTCTTAGGAAGCAATTTCCATTAGCCTGTACATTAAGGACTTTTAAAAAGGTTCCCTATCCCCTTACAAAATCCTTCCATTTCTCAATGATTAAAGTAACACATTTCTCAATGATCTAAATCATATAATAGAGATGAATAAATTGTTTGATCATAAGGCCACATTTGAATTTTTATTTATAGTCTCATAAGGGACAAAAATGTTTACCCTAATAAGTATCTCCTATCATTCAGCAGTCCTTGCTATGCATCAATGAGGCTGTGACTTTAAACTATCTCTAGATCCAAATTCATTTTTGTTTGAGGCTTAGAGTAGGATCCATACCAGAATCAGCCATAGCACCATGACAGTGAATGCAATTAATGTCAATCATCTGTTTCAGATACCTGTCTCATTTCAATACAATTCCTCTTCTGGAAGAAAGAAATCCTTCACATATAGTGAAAACAAATTTCAGTTAAATGCAATTCAGAACTATGACTAAACACATAAAGCTGACAGATTTTCTGCTGCAGTGGTTGCTACAGTTCATCTCCAGCCACTTAGAGCAATTTTTTTAGCAACTGCAGAAATAATACTACAAAGCTTACTGGATTCCCTTTACAGATCTGAGTAAAGGCCCATTGGACTATGTTTTTTTACCTCTCATCTTCTCCCCATCTAGATTTATACCTAAAGCAGGTAATGAATTGTATGACAAGAAGGGTTCTCATAGGAAATAATTGTTACATTGTAGAATGATGCAGTATTTAATGAGGAACTTCTCAAATCCAAAATGACCAAATTCAAGTGATGTCTTTAGCAGTCAAGGTGTCAGGACACCACTTGGTCTCAGCTGTTAAATTAATCTCAATCCACAATAGCCCCAGAAGATAAAAAACCAGGAAATTATAGCTTGCTTGCTTTCTTCCTCTTCCTTTCAGATTTCTTTGTGATTAATTCCCAACAGAATGAGTCCAGAAGGACTGACTTGATGACTCTGTTGTGATGGCCTTTCTTATGTCTCTGGTTTCTGTTTCAAAACTTCAGTCCTGTTCTTTTTCCTCTTCTGTCTTCTTCCCATCTGTGTAACTAGCTTTATTCACAACTTCATCTTTTTTTCATGCATATATGGAGGTTACTTTCAATTATCACAAATTTCACAGTTCTTTGGTGACTGGTAAGTGTCTCCTTTGAAGTTCTGCTTTAAGTAGTTAGGTTGTAAGGGGGTCTTGGAAGGGGTTCTGTTTACATGTGGATGAGCATAACTGGGGCCCAGTCTCACCTGATAATTATGTATGGCATCACTGGAAGGAACATCTGTAGCTGTGTTGAGGATATGTCTCTACTTTCATTATTTCCTATACTTTGAAAGCATAATTTCTTTCTAATGGTAAAATCCTCACCCAGTGGTTGAATTGCAGTTATTTAAATAAAGGAATATACAAGATTTTGATGCAGAAAATTAAACTTTTTTTTCATCCTGTTAATTGCTTGTATTTATCTGACTCAGTAAAGCAGGTACTTTAAATCTAAACTCCCCACTGTCAATAAAGTCATCTTGGATGAATAAAAAAGTCAAAACAGAAATTGTACCTTAAAATAGCAAATTGTCACAGCTGGAAAACATTTGTTTCTTCTCCTCAGTGGAAAGAGAAAGAGAGAAAGAAGCTGTTTATTCAAGCTGCTAGTAATCTCAACCCTGCTGCTGTCAGTCTGTCCCTTCCTCCAATCAGAGTGACTGGCAGCCATAAACACATACTCTTCCCTGTCAAAAGTCAGATCTGGGCACCCTGGACAGAACGGCTTGCTGACAGGTAGAAATTATCCAAGGGTGTGATGTATTTCTCATGATATGCACTTTGTGCTAGGCATGAACACTCTCAAGACAAAAAGTGAAGTAGTTGTGTTCTGGAGGACCCATTACACATATCAGAAACTGAACCTCAATTCTGTGTCTTTGGATTTTTGCTGTTTAATTGAAAACTGTTCACAATTGTTTAATGTTTTGAAAAATCAAAGAAGTCAATTGCAAGCACAATGGATTTGAAAATGAATGTGTGATTATTGACATGGTTTATAAACTTAGCTTCCATGTGCCTTAGGGTTATAAGCAGGGATTAGAATAAGCAAGTGTGCAGTGACATGAACAGACTGCCACCACAGCACCCGTAGCACCATGGTTCTTTGGTAAGACAAAACCTCCAAAAGTAGGTCCTGCAACAATAAAATTGCACTGGTGTTCCTTAGCTGGAATTCTCACATTTCTAACAGTATACTCTGTTGGTGCCAGATAAGCAATTCTTCTTACTGGCTGAGCAGGTGCAGGCAGTGATAAAGAGTGCAGGCAACAGATAAAGAGTGGATACCTTTTTAGTCAATCACTTTCACTAATGCATGGTATGTTTAAGAAATCCTTTTACCATAAGCTTGCTTGACACAACCTTAAGACTTATTACTAATCCCTCTAAAAGATTTTTTTTTCTTGATTGTCTAACAGAAGAACTCAAGTGAGTCTGCTGAGCAAATTAAAAAATGAGGCAGGCTGAGGGAAGCAAGACAGAAAATCACTGAGGAGATGCAGAGGGTCAAGAGACTTTCACATGGGATGATTCACAAGCTTAGGGGAAATGGTTGTTTAAAGCATAAGAATAAAGGTGGGTAGTGCAAATCCATGTTTTGTTACCCAAATGCAGCTATAACACCATTTACTCTTTCTGCACTTCGGGAGAAGACTACCTCAGTCTCCCAAGGAACTGGCACACGTCCTCCAGTTCCAAATGTAATGTTCTACTTCTTTTTTTTAGTTGAGCTACATGGCTTTGGCTACATGGCTTTGGCTGTTTGAGAAGCTCCAACATCCAGAGAGCTGAGAACCATATTCTGTATTGAATTCAAAATTTTTACTACTGACTCACATATTCCAGCATCACTTCCAGCACCACCAATAGAAAATGTTCTTCCTTTGTACTAATTTGAAAGCATTCAAGCTACCATAAATGAGTAAATTTGTGGTGGTTCGACCCTGACTGGATGCCAGGTGCCCACTAAAGCTATTCTATTACTTTCCTCCTCAGCTGGACAGGGAAAAGAAGACATAACAAAAGGCTTGAGAGTTGAGATAAGGGCAGGGAGAGATCATTCACTAATTGCCATCATGACCATAACAGTCTTGACTTAGAGAAATTAGCTGAATTCATTACCAACCAAAACCAGAGAGAGATTATGGGAAATAAATCCAAAAACACCTTCTCCCCACCCCTCCCTCCTTCCCAAGCCTAACTTAACTCCTGATTGTCTACCTTCTCCCTGCCAGCATGACAGGTCAATGGCAGTTACAGTCAGTTCTTTGCATTTTGTTTCTGCTGCTGCTTCCTCCTAAGGAAGAGGAGTCCTTTGCCTGCTCCAGCGAGGGGAAAAGGACAGGAAAGTCTCCCACAGGAGACTTTCCTCCACAAACTTCTCCAGCTAAGTCCCTCCCATGGGTTTCAGCTCTTCATGTACAGCATGGGTACATTTCCATGGGGTGCAGTCCTTCAAGAACAAGCTGCTTCAGCATGGGTCCCCCAAAAAGTCACAAGTCCTATCAGAAAACCTGCTCCAGCATGGGCTTCTCTCCCAAGAAGTCCAGAGTTCCTGCCAGGAACCTTATCCAGTGTGGGTTTACCATGTGGTCACAGCCTCCTCCAGGAATCCACCTTCTCTGGCATGGGGCTGCAAGTGGCTCTCTGCTTCCCCATGAACTCCCATGTGCTGCAGGGGCACATCCTGCCTCACCATGGTCTGCACCACAGGCTGTAGGGGAATCTCAACTCCAGCAGCTGGACCACCTTCTCCTCCTCCTTCTCCACTGACCTTGGTGTGTGCAGAGTTGTTTCTCTCACATAGTCTCACTCCTGTCTTCTCTGGCCACAATTACTTATGCACAATAACTTTTTATCTTTCTGAAATATGTTCTCAAAGAGGTGTTACTGCCATTTCTGATGGGCTCAGCCTACGCCACTGGCAGGTCTGTCTTGGAACCTTGGGTTGGCATTGGCTATCTCAGACATAAGGGATGCTCTTAGCAAAGCAAAGAAACCGCCCTTGAAGCCTCCCCCACAACAAAAGCCTGGCCACACAAATGCAATACAAAATTATAGATGGTTAATTAGGGATGTGGGTTTGCCATACCACTAGCAAGGTAAAGAGTGTGTCTAAATAAAGAAGGTCAACATTTTGAGATTAAGCATGGTGATTGAACTGAGGAAATGGTCAAATCAAGGCAGTAGGAGTTTACAATTCCAGGCTTTAAAGTTCACTTTCACAAAAGTATGGTTTGATAAGGTTAAGCTACCACTACAAGATACAGCAGTGAGAAAAATTGTCAAGATAAAATCTAAAAGGGTGGGATGTTTCTGAAAATGTGCCACACAACAAGTTAGTGAACAATATTCAGAGGCACTCTAGAATGATGATTTCAACATTTGTTGTAGACTCAAGACTTCAAGGTCAGCAAAAACCACAATGGCTTTCTTTTAGAGACTGCCAAAAGGGAAAATCTACAGTTAAGTGTAGATTATAATAACCAAGATGAGTTTGTTGAAAGCAATAAAGACTGCACAAAGTGTGACATGCTAGAACTACCAAAAA
>VWYP01004209.1:180799-243029 GCA_013400435.1 Pycnonotus jocosus | reverse complement strand
AAAAAAAAAAAAAACTCTGGCAATAAGCAACACTGAAAAAAAGGCCATAATTACTCCTAGTCCAAAACTTAAGGATTCATTTATAACTTCTTCTACCCTCTCAGATGCATGTGGTACACCATTAATAAGTTCTTTTAGACTTCTTTTGGGCACTTCTCTTTGTGTCTAGCTTAAATGCATTTGCCATTTGTGATTGGTCTTTCTCTCCAAACTCTTCCACAAGTGATGGGGAATGTAGAGGTACAAAGATTTTTTAATTTTTTTTTAAAGAGAGGAACATTTTTCAAAAATAACAACAAAAATATTTGCTTCCTGTATTTTCTCCACTTCTTTTGACATATCCTACAGAAACAGGAGGAGTAAAGATTTTTCAGGACACATAACTTGAGGAAAGCTGTGGTACCATGAGTACCGCATAAATATGGGGGATTTTGGTTTTGTTTGGTTGATTTGTTTTGGTTTTTTGGGGGTTTTTTGGGGTTTTTTTTGTAAGAAACCTTCTCGAGAGACTGTAACTGACATGCTGGTTAAATCTAAATGTAGAAAAGGGCAATAGCAGGCAATGAGGTTAAGCAGAGATCTAAAGATTAGTGGAAGCAATAAACAGAAGGCTTTTTAAAATGAAAACAATATTGAGAGTCTGGGAAGGAGAAAGATGTAGGAACTATAAAGTACAGAAAACGAAAAAATGTATTGCAAATTGAGCTACAGATAATACTCTGGCACATATTTGTAAGTGATCAAAATGCTCATTATAATGTAAATAGCAAAAAGCTCAAGATCTGGTAGCTGATGAAGTAGGGACAATAAATACAGCTAGTTTCATAAAGTAATACATTTGCTGAAGTAATTTTTGTATTTAGAAAAAAGACATTTAGTAATAAAAGAGATCAGCTTGAAGAGAATAGAGAAGGCTAATGCAGAATGATAATGGCTAACTGGTATTATAAAAATACTATTGAAAAGCAGTTTAATGATAACTAAAGTTCAGAAGATTGATATTTCACAGAAGATTTAAATGAGGGAAAATAAAGCTTAAAACATATTCATAGCTTTAGTTTCTGGTTTGGGTTGGATTTTTTCCTCTTTTAGGTTATCTTGACTTTGAGCAATCTTTAATTTGGCAATTTAACATTTGTAAAAATACAGTTTATTCTAAATGAAAAACACACATAAGAGATGATGATTTTGCTTCAGAATACTTTTTTTTAGACTGCAGTATCAAATTTGCAGTCATTTATATGGTTCCAATTCATTGCCTCTTTAATATCAATATGCAAATGGGTTTTGCTCACAGAAGGAAGTGTAAGTAAGAATACAGAAGAAGAACTTTTCGGTTTTGAAATTGTTAAGTGAACATTGATGCTAAATTAATGAGTTGATTAAGTGGTTCATTATACTCTCATTAAGAAAGCCAAAGAACTTTTTTTAGTAGATACAAATTGAAAACTTTTTTTACATCAGCCCTCCTTTGGAAATAAATGCGAGATCTATTCACTAGAGTAAATAGAAAACATTCTTCTGAATTTGACACAAAACAAAGGTCAGGAAAAGCAGTGCTGCTGACCATCACACACCACTGGCTAGACTTTTCCAAGTTTATGACCTTGAGTGATCAGCTCAGGGCCTGTTTTTCAATGTGTCCCTTTCTAATACAAACAAGAGTGTCTGTATTGTAAGAGCTTCATGACCTGTCCTTTTCTGTGCATTCATGTACACACACAGCTTGGATGACATTTTAATATTCTGTAAAGGGGTATATTTAGATGATGTAAGTGTTCTTCAAATGTATAATAGGGAACTGGGGCCACAATTCGTTTTGTGTGAAAAAATAACCACTAAAGTAAAAGGTTCTTCATTTTTTGATATAAAAGCTAGTGCCCAACTTAAATCACAGCTGATAAATATTTGTATTTATTTAATTTATAATGCAAATAAAAATAGTATTAGTAAGTTTGTAAAAAATATTAGTAACTATTATTTACTTTTTATTGTATTCTCTAGCTTGCTATTATTTCATAATGCTAAATAGAAAAATACTACTAGTAAAAAAATTAACATTCAGCCTTATAATGCACAAAAACCCCAAACTTTTCCATAGAAGTACCTTCTCTGACCGATGAGTGGCCCAGAAGTTTGTCCCATTTAGTTATTTATGCAGCTTATGAAGGGAACGCCTTTGGTTTGTTTCATGTTGAGGACCAGCTCCAAATAAAATTCCCATGCAGATTCACATTTGCTTAATGTAGGTACAATTACACACACTCAAATGGAATCAAGTTGTCTGTATTTCTGGCTGAGTAAATATAGGGCAAAGCACCTTGTGCTCTTTACCATATTACGTTCCATGGAGTTGTGCAAGACTTTTCACAAGAATTCTTGTGCTGTGTTTCAAACCCAGCCAGCAGCTGAGCTCCATGCAGATGCTTGTTTCCCCTCACCAGTACCATGGAGGAGAGAATCAGAAGAGTGAAAGTAAGAAAACTAGTGGGTTGAGATAAAGACAAGTCAGTAAGGAAAGCAGAAGCCACATGTGCAAGGAAAGCAAAAACCCAAGGAATTAATTCACTGCTTTCTGTGGGCAGGCAGGTGTCCAGCCTTCCCTAGGAAAGCAGGACTCTCTCATGTGTAAAGGCAGCTTGGGAAGACAAGCACAAACACTGTGAACCTTCTCCCTTTCCTCCTTTTTATATATTGACCATGTTGCCATATGGTATAAAATATTTCTTTGGTGATCTGGGGTCAGCTGTCCCAGTTGTGTCCCCTCCCAAATTCCTGTGCACCTGCAGTCTCCTCACTGGGGGCATGGGGTGATAAGCAGAAAAGGACTTGGCTATATGCAAGCCCTGCTGAGCAATGACAAAAACACCCCTGCATTATCAGCACAGCCTCCAGCACAAACCCAAAACATAACTACTTACTATTTTCTGTGAAGAAAATTAACTATATCCCAGCCAAAACTAGCACACCATAGATTAGAATCCTGGTGTGACAGATAAAGACCTATTTCTTATACTTATACTTTACTTGTATCCTACTTATTCTTGTATCCTACTTATACTTTAATATCTTTCCACACCAACTCTCAGAGGGCCATGCAAAATTTGCCAAATTGCCTAGTTTTGTGCTGGCCTGAGATCACAATATCAATATTTAATTTCCCCAAATCAATTCACTTTTCTGCTTTGGACAACACAGTGTTTGGTACTGGTTCATTCATGTTTAAAAGGCAATCTTTGTATCATTTTCTCACTTCAAGGAAGGTTACGTAAGAGAGTAAAAAAAGTTATGTGAAGAAAAAAAATTTGGTCAAAAATGAAAACTTGAAAGCTGCATGTCAGGTGTAGCAGAAAGAGACATCAAAGGAGTCAAGAATGGGAATCTATAGGAAAAAGGAGAAAGAACATGGTGAAACCCTGTTCCAAGGGAACCATGAGACATAGGAAAAATCCCAGCAGAGCAAGGGTGAAGACTTGAGAGCCATAAGAAATCAGCTTGTTTGAAGCCAATGGCTAAACTGAGAGATTTAAACATCTCAGTGTGTATGCAGAAAACTAGTTAACATTAGGGATGGCATTCTCATTGGTGACACAGGAGAAAAAGAATTTTGCTTTTGAAACTGCCTATGTGTCACTGACATGCATTTATGTAGGTAGTATTGTTGTTATAGACATATTTTAGACAAATATACTACCTTACCTTGATAGAACAGAATACTCCAGTAAAAAGATTTCAATCTGTTACAAACCATTTGCTATGTTAAACTGCACAGTTACCAGAAATAATTGAATAAAATATTATGTAAGTAAATGAACAAAATCAATTATATATTTGTTGATTTCTTTTTACTCTAATTTTTCACCAATTAAACCATATTTATCCTCCTCTGAAAGGTGAAATATACTATGAAAGTGAATAAATGAATCATTCTCCATTTCCTTCTGTTAATATATAGCTCCCATCCACATTAAGAAAATGGCACCAATTCAAATTTTCAGAGCACGCTTCTAGACAAAAACTTTTGCTTGCTTAGCTTTTCAATACAATAAGAAGAGACAAATAATAACTAATTTTGAGTTGAAAGGATAAAAACCCCAGATCTTGTCAACTGGTGAATATTCTGACTCCTTGGCAGAATGAGTCAAACCTAAGATGTCCAACAGGAAAAAGCCTAACACAGAACCACATGGAAAATTGGACTTTGAATAAATCCAAAGAAATCTTTTGGTACATAAACTTCAAACACTGTCCAAAAAACAAAATTCTAAACAGTACATGTTTGTTTTCCAACTGTCTGTTAAAAAGGAAATACTGTTTCAGTTGTGCATTGTACAATGCAGCAGCCTAAGAATTTTTTTTTAGGAGTCATGTAGAACATACCTGTGGGCTCATAATGACTCCAGCATAAAGGAGAGTTGGTATGTTGATTTGGTCATCTCTCTGGAACTGTTTTTTCTGAAGTTGTCAGCTACTTCCTTTAACATTTCTAGGTAAAAAAAATCTAAACATTTCTATCTCAGCTAAACAATGAAGACCTTCTGAGGGGATAAAAAAATAAATTTTGTGTGAGCAAAGTCTTTTTCTGAAGAAGCTGATAAATCAGACTAACCAGAGCCCATGTTAAAGTGATGTGGGTAGGTATGTGCCTGTCCACAGGCATGAACACATACACTCACACAGACACACAGAGAAATCACACAGTGATAAAACCTGACTCTTCATGCCCATCTCTTACCAACACTCACTACTTTTTTCCAGTTTAAGTAAGCTTTTTAAATAATGTGTCTCTGGGACCCGCTGAGTTTGCCAACATATAAAATTACGAATTTTGCATATTGAATTATGCAAAACTGAAGAAACGTTACTTGTAAGGTTGAACGAAATTATTAATTGGTAGAAATATTTAATCTTAAGTTTACTGAAAAACTGCAAATGTCTGTCATCTATGCTGTACTGCAAAGCCTTCCCAAAGGGTTTTATAATTATACAATTTAGTTAACTGAGCCTGGTTTGAAAAATAAGTTAAAAAAACACTAAGAAGGAATAATCATTTAGAAAGAAATTATTGATCTATGACTGCATCAAAACCATTTGGATTTTCACGGGGTTTGACTTTAACACATGATGTCTAACATATTTGAAAGTTTTTGTCTGGCTATTATAAGTTGTCTGATAAATTTCTTTGACAGTGAATTTTACTTTTTTTAAAAAAACCCATCTTTAAAAACCCCTTTATCTTAAGGAATTAAGATTTTCATATAAAATCGTAAAGAAGAGAAAATAAAGATTTAATAATTCAAGGACTTTTAGGTCAATACTGAAGGTTTTGAATCATATAAGATTTTGCAATATGATGCAAAATATTTTTATGTTTCAGGGGGTTATCTAAAATAATGTTGATGAACATTCAAGAAAAGATATGTTACAACATCAGCAAACACAGAAAATAGAAATCAAATATCAGAGAGAGGTGAAGTCTTTCCTTAAGTCCACATAGGATACATGAATCTTTGCTGCAATCCTCTTACCTGATGTCAGAAATAAAACACGTCAGAGAGCAGAAAATTTATTTTTATGGTTTTTTAAAATCTTACTTGGAAGGGACCCACAAGGATCATTTATTCCAACTCGTGGCCCTGCACAGGATGCCCTAAGAGTCACACCCTGTGCCTGAGAGCAGTGTCCAAATGCTGCTGGAGCTCTGTCAGGCTGGTGCAGTGACCATTGCCCTGAGGGTGCCCAACCACACTCTGAGTGAAAAATCTTCCGTAATATCCAACTTAAATCTCCCCAACATAACCTCATTCCCTCAGATCCTGTTCCTGGTCACCACAGAGAAGAAAGACATCAGTGCCTGCCCCTCCTCTTCCCCTCACAGGAAGCTGTAACTGCAGTGAGGTCTCCCCTCACTCTCCTCCAGGCTGAACAGACCAAGTGACCTCAGCTGCCCCTGACATGGCTGCCAGTCAAGGCCCTTCACCATCTCATTTGGACACTATCTAATGTCTTTACATTCTTATATGTTGTGGTGCAAAACTGCACACAGTGAGGCTGCCCCAGCTCAGAGCAGGACAATCCCCTCCCTTGCCTGGCTGGTGATGCTGTGCCTGATGCACCCAGGACAGGGATGGCTCTTCTGGCTGCCAGGGCACTCCTGGCTCATATTCAACTTGCCATTGTCCAGGACCCCCAGGGCACCTTCCTGTGGTGCTTCTTTCCAGCCTCTCATTGCCTGATTTTTGTCTATCCAGAGTTGCCCCAGCGTGCAGAGAATTCTGTACAAAGAGTTCTGTTAATGGTCTGTGAATGATAAGAATTCTTCAGTGTTACTTATTTCAGCTTTTTGGAAAATATCATCTGAACTGAAGGGTTTGTCTAATAGCTCCTGATCTCTGGAGTAGTTAAAAGTATGTCAAATTCTATGAAGTACCATTGCAACATCCTATTCCAAAAGTTTTTTTGTTACTAATGAAATAAGCTCAACATGGCATTTTATATAAATGAAAAAAAGGTCAGGCAAAAAGAAAAAAAAAAATCCATACCTGTACTTTTTCTATTTTCAATCCCAAAACTTTTCTGTTCACTCTTAGGTAGGGAAATCAGCTCTCACCTATTTTATTCACTTGTAGAAAACCTGAATGTTTAGATAACCATTTTGAAGCCCTGTTCATTTCTCTCAGACAATTGTCTCAGGATTTCACCTTTTATAATAAAACTATGAATTTAAACGTACTAAGAAAAGATGGTTGCATCTATACATGCATGTGATATCTGGTTTTGTAAACTGTCTTCTGTCTAGTGATTTTAGTTTTGTCCTGAAATTTTGCAAACTGCTTTAATACTACTTTGCCAGTTCTGAAACTGCAAGATAATTGTACTAAAAAGTGGTTTGCAGAAAGGATGGGGAGAGCAATCCTAGTCTTTATGTCAGTAAAAAATAACACTCATTTCAGTTTTGTCAAAGTAAAAAAAGAGTAAATGTTATTTGGACATTAAATGGTATTTGAAATTAGATTCAGCAGTATCATTTTTATAATTTGAACTTATATCCAAAACAATTAATTGTTTTTAAAGCAGAATAAAGTTAAAAATTACCTCTGGACAAGGGCTTTAATCCATAATAATCCAATCATAGGTGTACCAATGCATTATATAATATTGAAAAAAAATTAAGAAATAAAGCAGGAAATATCAAAGTAAAACAGTTCCATTTTTCATTGTTTTTCTTACTTTAATGTTTCCTAATGTACCAAAGCTAAACAAATGTTGATAGTATTCTCAAGGACATTGTAACAGGAAGGCTTCAGAAAGGTGACTCCTAAAAGGGCAGATTTTAATATTCTTTAATCTGAAAAACTAGGATAAATTGAGCTTATCCCAATTTGTAAAATCATTTTAAATCTGATGCATTGGAAGAGGATAATTTAATTTCAAGAGGTCAGGAGTTTGTCTAGATATGTACACTCTGTGTGTATTTAATAGGTGACAAAGATTGCATCAAAGGAAGTTTGTCCTTGTAAATTGTAGGATATTGTCAAACGCCCATGACAAAACCCAAGGCTGAACACACAGTTTTTGGTGTGGTTTTGTAAAACTCATACAGAGGACTAATTCATGGTGTGGTTTAAAT
Organism: Pycnonotus jocosus; assembly: GCA_013400435.1. Classification (NCBI taxonomy): domain Eukaryota; kingdom Metazoa; phylum Chordata; class Aves; order Passeriformes; family Pycnonotidae; genus Pycnonotus; species Pycnonotus jocosus. The sequence goes on along the minus strand of VWYP01004209.1, from coordinate 235,399 downwards.
CGGTTCAAAATATCTTCTCTTTTTCTTCTGTTACCTGTAATAGATGTGCAAATCTCAGGTGGCTCCTTGTACGAGGTATCTGAGTGAAAGGTTTCACCTGAGAAGTGAGCTGCTCTTGGGGATGACTTCTGGACTACAGTCACGGTCAAGACAAGATGTTACATAATCTCTTTCTTGGCATGTTCAAAATATATTCATCCTTTAAAGAAGTATAACAGCTGGTGTTTTCGAGATGTCAGCAAAAACTGAGATGGAAAGGGTCAGCCTACAATTGATCTCGACATGTTTTATTTACAGCTGCTGCAGCAAAATGGAGGGAAACACAAGTGAATCTCAGCGGTTGAGTACCTGACAATAAATGAATTTTTTAGTTGATGCAAGACTGAGCTGCTTTCAGAACTGCTTATGATTTTTTTAATTAATCTTATCTAACTTTCATAAACTTTAAGGTACAGATGAAAAGAAGACAGGGGTTTGAGAAGATGCTCCTTTCTGGTTTTAGACTGAAAAAATTCATCAGTATTGTTTTTTCTCTAATATTTATCTTCCATAAAAAGGGAGAGGGAGGAAACTAGGGCATTGTTTTTAATCAAGCAGAAGCTTTATTATATTCCCTGAGGTAAGAGAGGGCTGGTTTTCATCCTGTATTTTCCTGTATAAGGCACTGTCTATATTTGCAGGTTCACTTTTTTTCTTCTATTGATATTTAATCCTTTAAATTTGAAATAGAAATTCAAGACCTGAACACAGGTATTAAGAAGAGGAAATGCCAGTATGAGTTTTTCTTCAATTTGTTTTTCGGACAGACCCTACACAAAGTTCTGTCAGAGACAATAAATTTGCCTTATTTTACAATTTTTTTTTCTTCAAATGCCTCTTCCCTTGCTTGTGATAAATAGCAGATTCTTAGCTCGCAGCAGCTTCTACCACACCAAAAGTTAATCAAAAACCATATGTTACCTGTGCTGTCATAAGCAACAGAAAGACTATGAGAGCCTTTCTACTTTCTGTGCTGTCAGGCATAGGCTTAGATGAGATAGATAGGATGTTGCTTAAACTTGCTACAGGCATTTTATCCCAACAGCTCTCATCTGTTTCCAGTGAACCATTTCATCAAGGTACTATTTCACTGGAGTGTGAAGCGCCAAAAGTTATCCTCATACAAGCTGTTCAGTTGTAAATGTCATTTATGTTTAGGCTTTTATCATTGTTGTTTTATTTTATGCATAATTACAAGTTTACATATCTAATATTTATGTGGAAGTTTTATAATTTCTTCCCTACAAAGTTACGAGAAACATTGTCGTGATGAGAGGAAGCTTGGCTTGATTTGAAATTCTGAGCTATTCTCATCTAAATGCAAACTGCCTACTAAAGAAGAAACTGAATTTCCAGAAAATACATGATTTATTTGCTGTTTAGTGCAGAACAGACTTTTTTTAAAAGTGTTTCTATTATTTACTAGACCAGAGGAGTTCTGAGCAATAAGCACTTTCTCCATTTGAAATATTGCTTTTTTGAACATAGAGTAGTGCAAATGTGAAAGGATCAGAAGCAAGCCTCACAAATGTAAATTCTTTTTCTAGTCCATATTAAAAGCCCCTGTGCTCTAGTTTACTTACATAATGTTTCCTTTTCAATTGCTATGCAGTCAAGAAAAAGCCAGTCATAAATATATTCACACACACAATAGCATGTGACTTTACTCATGAACAGTAAAACTACATGCTTTTCATCTGGCAAAGCTGTCTTCTGATATTTCCTGGTCTGAGACTGAAAAAAATGGTGCAATCAATGGAGAGAATAATCCTCTATGACGCTTTTGAAAAAAAATTTCAATTACAAGAGGAAAATCATAGTTACTGTTTCTCTCAGCAGGCTGGAATTCTAATGTTTAATACTGGGCTGTTATTTTGTTTTTAAATACTAATTCCATCAGACTCAACAAAGCTTATGTCTCTTCCTAATGCATATCCTGTTAAAGACTGTACAGTGACAGTGGAGCCCAGCACACAGATGGCATTTCAGCAAGTAGATGTTCACTGTACATGAGTAGATGGTGCAGACTGCCAAAAGTGTGGGTCGAGTCACGTTGGATCTGGAATCTCTGGAGAGATAATGCTGCTTGTCAATGAGACATCATGTATGCAGCGTGTGGAAGGAGGGGAAAAAGCCACAACATCTACCTAAAGTATCGTGGGAAAGAAGTTAGTATCCATAAACTCTCTATACATGAAAAAACCCCTCACACATGAGGCTCTTAAAGACAGTGATCTGAAGCATGTTCTGAATTTATTTCATGTTGAAATATGAGTCAAAAAGCAAATAACTTCCTGGTCTAGACATAACCACTGCTTGTCAACATAAAGAGCTATAAACTTCGGGAACCATATTTGTTTCATAGAAGTAAGAAAATCTAAGTTAAAACTGTCTAATCTGTTTTGGCAAATCCATCCTCTTTCATGTTAGCCAGAAGTCCAGAGACCTTACCTGCCCTCCTGAAGAAATACTATTTTAAAGGAGTCTTTATTTTCCATGCTATCATACGCTTTTTAAGTAGAACAGCTAGTGAAACTTTGAAAGTGGAACACAGTGGAGCTGAGCTGAATAATAAACTAAAATTTGCTTCTAGCCAAAAAAAGTTTGAATTCTTTTTTTTTCTTTTTCTTCTAAGCTTCCATGTCTTTACTTCCTTGCAGTTCCCAAAGGACTGAAGATAATGGCCTTCAACACAGACACTGCAGAACGGGTAAGATGTCTGTAATGTATAATTCAGCTTGACTTCTCCAGTCTGTAATATAAGAAATGGTACTGTTATCACCTTTTACAAAGAGATGGCATTCATTTATTGGTTGCATCTCCTTTTTTTTTCCTATGTGTGCTAATCTGCATGGGAGAAAACATCGAAGAGAATGATGAAGAGACTCGACTCTCCAGGGAATAAGGATTATTTATGAAGTTACTCCAGTTCAGTGAACAGTGTAATTCATGTCAAAGTGTGTGACTTAAGCCCAGTGAATTACAAACTTCACTCCTGGAGAGGAATTGAAACCTGGAGTTCAAAGGAAAGTTGTGACAAGGCAGTGTTTAAAGTACATTTTCTAACAAACCTTTTCTACCACATGCCTAAAGAAGCCACAACTCCAAAACCGTGCAGTCTTTGGATCACAGATATTATTTACTCTTTGCAACTATTTTTCCACGTCACACAACTGTCTTTGAAGTGACAGGCAAGCTCATACTTGCTCATTAACAAAATGAAATTTTAAAATGCTTACAATTGAAGTGTCTGTGTGAGAAATTACTGTAGATAATGTTCTGCAGAGGGTGTTAGCAGATTTTCTTCTCTATGTGATATTTTAGGATCAAAGACAGCATTTTATGGAAAAACTTATTAATTTTGAGCATCGCCCTGTTTGTTTATCACTTCCTGTTTGTTTTCAGACCATATTTGTCACATCAACACAGTGGTGCTAGAGGGAACTCTTTTGGTTGTGATTCAAATCATTCCATTCTCTTTCGGTTTCCCATTCAACTGCTGCCACACAACAAAATGTTCTCCTCCTCTGTATTTTGTATGCGGCAAGACAGGTAAGGTTCATAAAATATTTAAACTCTCCATCAAATATTTGTATCAATTCAGCGGCTTTCATTTTGATGAGGATATCACACTAAAAGTATTAAGAAAAAATAAATGAAACAAGCAGGTAACAGCTTCACAGTAAAGGCACATCTTCTTAATAAAATGTCCTGCTAAGAGCGACTCTGAGTTGCCTTGTGGATTTCTTTACCTGGATTTAAAAGGCATATGGGCGAGGTAACAGAAAAAAATACGGGACATTGAAGACTGTGTCATTCTTCTTCATTCCTTCAGGTCCTACATTAGAAAGCTGCAGAGTGGTCTGTATATAACTTCTGAGCACTTCCCAGTCATCCGACAAGCCAGGCAGAACTTTTAGAGGCAATCAAATATTCTACACAAAGAAGTCCAGTGCAGCTATCCTGAATGGAACTGGGCTTCCCACCCTGCACCCTATTTTCCCCATTCAGAACTAGACTAAATCCTATTTTTCCCAGGCCACTTCCTCCCTTTCTTTCTCCTTCATTATTTTAATTAATTTTAATTAATTAATTAGTTAATTATAATTAATTTTTATCCCAGCTTTCCTTTTTGGAGGGATGACAGGAAGGGCAATTTAGATTTCCACCTCTGTTTCTTTGTATTTTCAGTCTTCTCTCTTTTACCCTGACTCTGCCACCTGGGGTTCGGGCACGTGGTGGCCTCTGAGCACCAGTCACCAAGGCAGAGCCTGGAGCTCTCTCACATGCATGGAAGCTGGCTGGTTGCATTAGAGTGGCTGTCAGAGCATGGACAGAAGGTGGGCGGCTTTCAAGGATCTCTTCTCTATGAAAATATGGCTGCAAGAGCACAGTCACCCTGAGGACTGGAGGATCTGGGACACACTATATTTTTATTCTTTTTTTTCAGTATGGACCAGCAAGAAGCAGATGAAAAGATCATGCAGTTGAAAAAAACAAATAAACCCTTGACATAGCATATTTAAGACAACCCTCTAACTGTAAAAGTCTTTCAGTAGTGCACTGATGTTCTCATTCTTGATATAGGCCAGCATGATATTTCAAATCTCTTCTGTAGAAGTGATTTTTTTGTTGTTGTTCTTCTTAGTTTCTCTTCAAATTCTCTTTTGTTTTGGAACACTCAGAAAGCAGAAATGTGAACAGCAGAACCTACAAAGATCTGTTGTTACTGCTCTTACTTGATCAGGAATTCATAATTCTGGTACTTCTGTTGTTAATTTATGTCTGTTCCCTGCTCTAACCTGCTTTTTTGTTGCATCCATCAGCTAAGTGGCATTCTATTAATTTTTACCCAGTGATCTAGATATGTATGCCCTACAAGTTCCTCAGAAAAAATATAACATTATTTCTTGTTAATTAATACCTATATCTCAATGTGTGTTTAGACCAGATGACAGAGTGCTGGTGTTTTGTCACATTGAATATCATTGGGAGTCTTTAAACATTTAAAACAGGAGGAAGTCTCAGATTATGGATGAAACTCCAGAATTTCTGTAAAAACATAGAACAATATAATTGTTAACGTTGGAAAAGACTTCCTAGCCAATCTAGCACCACCATGTTCACCAGAAAACCATGTCCCTGAGTGTCACATCTACGTGTCTTAAACACCTCCAGGAATGGTGATTCTGCCACTTCCCAGGGAAGCCTGTTCCAGTGCCCGACCACCTTTTCCCTGAAGGAGTTTTTTTCTCATATACCACATAAAACTCCCCTGGCTCAGCTTGAGGCTGTTTTGTCCCATTCTGGAAATTGTTACTTGGGAGAAGAGACCAACCCCCACCTCCTACATCCTCCTTTCAGGTAGCTGCAGGAACAATAATGTCCCCCCGAGCCTCATTTTCTCCAGGCTAAACACCCCCAGCTCCCTCAGCTGCTCCTCATATGATTTTTGCTCCAGACCCTTCCCCAGCTCTGTTGCCCTTCTCTGGACATGCTCCAGTATTTCAGTGTGATTCTTGTAGTAAGGGACCCAGAACTGGACACAGGATTGGAGGTGAGGCCTCACCAGTGCTGGGTACAGAGGTCAGTCACCCTCCTGGTCCTGCTGCCCGCCTGCTGGCCACCTGGGCATGTGCTAGCTCATGTTCAGCTGGCTGTCAACCAACAATTCCAGGTTCTTTGTCCGCTGGGCAGCTTTCCAGCCCTGTACCCCAAGACAGTAGTGCTGCCTGGAGTATTTGTGACACAATTGCAGGACCTGGGGCTTGGTCTTGTCGAACACTGTAACTCTGGCCTTGGCCAGATCCCTCTGCAGAGCCCTGCTGCTCTCCTGCAGATCAACACTCTCACCCAACTTGGTGTCATCTGCAAACTGACTGAGGGTGTGTCCAATCCCCTCATCCAGATCATTGACAAAAATACTAAACAGGACTGGCCCCAGTCCTGAGCCCTGGGGAACTACATTCATCAGCAGTCATTATTGGGACTTAACTTCATTCACCACCAGTTTCTGGCCCAGCCATCCGTTTTTCTACCCAGCCAACAGTGCACCTATCCAAGCCATGAGCAGGAAGTGTCTCCAGAAGAAGGCTGTGGAGGCCTTTACTAAAGCCCAGGAAGACAGCATCCACAGTATTTCCGTTATCCACTGAGCAGGTCTGCTTGTCACAGATGGAGATCATGTTGTTTGAGCAGGACCTGTCTTTCATGAACCCATGCTGGCTGGGCCTGATTCCCTGGTTGTCCTGTATGTGCAGAATGCTGGCACCCAAGATGATCTGTTTTGTGACTTTCCCTGGCACTGACAGGCCTGTAGCCTGTATCCTCCCTGTACCCTTCTTCCAGCCTTTTTTGTGGGTACACATCACTTGTGATAACCTCCAATCAGCTGTGACTTCCCCAGCTATCCAGGTCTGCAGATAGGTGATGGAGGGTGCCTCAGGGAGCACTTCTGCCACCTCTTTTGATACTCCTGGGTGGATTCCATCTGGCCTTGTGCATGTCTGTGTGGTACAGCAGGTTCTGAGAATTTCCCCTCAGATTCTGAGGGCTTCATCCTGCCTCCTGTCTCTGTCTTCCAGCACGGGGGCTTGGGTACCTGGAGAACAGGGAGTAGCAGGGATTTTTATCTGGCATGCATTTCTTCATTTTCATGAAACTGATATATAAGCAGCATACCAAAAATAGCAGCGTCTTATAATTTTTGCTGGAAATTAAACTTTTAACAGAGATTGAGGAATTAATTCTTGAATTGAAAGCAGAGGATGATTGTTAGGAATCCCTAATAATGACAAAAAATCAGACACAATAAGCTTTATTTAATCTTTTCTACATAATAAGATGTTGACAGAAATACGGTATTCATTGTCTAGGCAGCACTGCTCTAATTTCTTTATTTTTTCTGTAACTGCTAGCCATGCAAAAATAAATCCAAAGATTGCTCAATGCCTTTTGGGCAGACAGGCATGATTTGCACTTTTTTTCACGTGTGCAACTTACTGCAATCTGTGTTTTGAATAGTGAAATAAAACCTTAAAATGTAATAATTTTTTTAAACTGTAAGGTACATTAAAAAGTGTTAAACCACAAGGTAAAATTCAGATATCCATTAAAACAAGGACTACCAAAATGCTATAACTTCTTGTTAATTTAGAATTAAAACACTGTTCTCTGGTCTGAGGTCTCTACATGAAGAATGCTCCAAGTCCTTTGCAGGGGCATTACATGATCTGTCTTCCATCAGAGCTGAACTCAGAGATTTTTAGTGTCAACAAATTAAACCAAATGTCATGCAACTGTCTTGCCTAACAGCCTTGCTCAACGGGGAGCCCAGCAAGCTCACTTCAGCTGAAATAACCTCAAGATCAACACACAGCTTCAGATATGCAAACAGGCAGAAAAGCAAGGTCTAGCAACAAAACACTGAATGATTCACAGTCTTGAGACAAAATTTCATGCCTAATGATGCTGATATACATGTATTTCTTCTACAAAAGGAATAACTGTAACTCACACAATTCAGTCCCAATACATCAGGATCTGTGTTCATTGAATGAAAAGTTGAAAAATCTAGGTAATAAGATGGACTGGGTATTTTTTTCTTTTTTCCTTTTAAAATTGGGCTGCTGTAATATTGTGTCTGCTGTGACAACCAATCTAATTCCATCTTTGTCTGTTCATTACTATCTAGACAATATGGAAAATTGAGGGTTTTGGTTTTTAGAACTTTGGTTCTAATGATTATACTAACTATGCTATTTAGTTTTTAACTATTCTAACCATGGCTAAAGGTGATTTTTAGAAGAAAAGTTAACAGGATTTATTAAGTTTGCTGCAGTGCAAACTTTATTGTGTGCAAGCTGGTGGTAGAAACCTTAAAGCTGTTGATTCTATGAACAAAGAGAAGATAGAGTATAGCAACCCTATAAAACACTGATAGTAACCTGCATCCACTGGGCACTGACTTTTCATATAAAGTTAGGAACACTTAACTGAGAATGAAAACACCTGATAGTTAAATTCTGTTATTGTGGAACTGGGGCTCCTGAAATAATAATTTTGGGTGATATTTTCAAAATAGCACACATATAGTTAAAATTTCCAGAAGACTTTATGCATTTTTGAAAGGTAATATACATTTGAAAAATTACATGGAATTTAAAATCTCATAGCAATTCAATAATACATAGACTTCAGTTAATTGTGCATAAAAAAGAAATATGGGGTCTTGAATTAAGTAGACAATTTTTGAAATTTTGCTTTTAATATAAACCCAATTCTGAAGAGCAAATATATTTTGTTTATGAATATTACTATTGAACTATGCTATAGAAAAACACACTTGACCACTAGTTTTTAAAATATTGCCTTCTGTCTCCCTGTCCTGATTTCATCCATCTATAATTTTGAGACATACAATACATGCATAACATGCTATATATTGATATCTAGAAATCCAAGTATGAAGACGTATTTAAAATGCTATATGTTTATTTCATTCACACATTACATGCAGTAATTCCTTACAAAGCAAAGGCTTGTCCTGTAATGTGATCTGATGTAACCATTAAATCATGGATGAAGTTTTAATAATTCACTTTGTATTAAAATGGTAACACTTCAGCTCCTATTTATCCTCTTGGAAATGTTTTAAACTATTTCTTTATCCTAATACTTAAGAGACAAGAGACTTTGCAAGTTTCAAAATACTGTAAGTGAGATGTGGTATCTCCATTATTTTTTCCAGGTGAGCTGCTTTAAAATAATCTAAATAACATTGCAACTCCTGAGAATCTTCTGCTCAAGTTAAAATAAGAAATTCAGGAGGTGGTTTCAATATCTTCTGACTATGGTAGGAAACAGCTTGTCTGACAAGACAATATTTCCTGTCCATTTCCCTAGAAGGATCAAACATAAAATCCAATATAAGACAGGACATCTGTTTATTCCCACAATCCCTTCCCCATTCATCCATGCAGGCTGGATGTGTATACATTCTGACCTTTCCTTCATCCATCAGGAAGGAATTTTGGACAGTGGTTGATCCAACCTGCGGAGCTCTGTGTGTAACTGAGTGACATTCTACAGCCACTGCAGAGCACATGCCTGTTTTGAGTACGGTTTTCTTGCCCTAGTATTAACTGCCACTATAAACAGTTGCTTTTGGGAAAATACACTCTTGCACAGCACTGGATAGCAGCAGAATTTAAGGGAAGTATAAATTCTGACTGAATAAGATATTCTTAGCAGCAGCTGTCAGATAGTTTGATCTTTGTTCATTAGTAGCAGTATTAAATTTGTCTAAATAAAACCTTTCCTAATTAGCTTTAGTGACAAAAGGGAGCCTTTGAAGCCACATCATCCAAATTGGCTGTAGGGAGAGATTCCAAACTAGACTCAAGGTACCATGTAAAATGTTCTACTGTAACCCATCTTCTGCTATTGTCATTCAGGTCCCTCCTAAGCTTATTAATTCAGAAGGAGTCCTAATGATAATATAATCCTCTTACATTTATAATGTTTTTCTTTTGTAAGAAGTAGGGTAGAACTGCCACTGTGCTATCTAATGAGTCATTAAATTCATTTCTAAATAGTGAGGAAGAGAAGCCACACAGGCATAATTTAGGATTTTGCTTCAACAGTTTAACAGGATTTCTTGCCTGCTTAGGTTTGGCCAAATAGTCTTCGAGAATCTTGATTTGTGAAAGATCAAGTAATTTTGCTTGATTTGTGAAAGATCAAGTAATTTCTCCTGGAGACACTTCCTGCTCAGTAATTTCATCTCATTATGAAGATTTAACTGAGCTTATAATCCTAAAACAAACTGGTCTTAGAGGAAACACTACAGCAAATACAAACATTTTAGTCATGGCTGACACATCAAGTGATGTACCAGTAATTCCTGTCCTCATAAACTGTCATTGATTAGTCCTGATCAAACACTTGTTTCGTTTTGCCAGTGATTTTTTACATTCATATTTTATAAAGGACTTATATTTCTGCTTAAATTTCACCTAAGACAACATGAGTTACACATGTATGCTAAAATAAGGAGTTACTTTAATGATTTTTTTAAGGTAGTCAGAAATTGTGGTCAACAAAACGGAAATGTATAGCTGTATTTACCTATTTTCTTGTCTTTATTTTCCTTCTATTCCTTCATCAAAATATTATTTCTCCTAGAAAAACAAAATAATGTTATCACTGTTGTCCTTGCTTCTTTAATCTTCATGCATATATAATATGAATTATTAATATTATTAAGAACTAAAAGTAATTTATCAGTTTTCATAGCATCCACTATTTCAAAGCAAATTTTGGAAATAAATATTCTTGTATTTACAAGCTACATCTTCTGAAAATCATTGAATTTGTTTATTTTTTAATAGAAAAGGAAGCAAAATAAAATTTTTCAAGAGTACAGGATTTATATGATATATATGAATTCTATCAAGACATTGGAAACAGTAAAGATAGCCAAGAGTGTAAAGCACCCTCATGAAACTTGTCATGCTGAAACTACCATTTAATTATTCATTATTCATTTCATTTTTCATTCATTATATTTTATTATATTTACTGTGTTCCTGTTAATTTTTTGTGTATGTTATACACTTTCAACTGTTTTTGAGACCTGCATTTCCTATATAGAGCATGTAGTGCATATAGTATCTGACACTCCATTAAAAACCTAAAGGCATTTTTGAATCATAATCTGTAATCATGTAATCATTTTTAAATGAAGAAAACAACTTCTGAGCATTCCCAGTTCATTAGTCAGATAGTTTAGTCACCCTATATTCCACCTCTGCAGCTGAGACTGAGATCATTTGGATCAAGCTTCCAAATGGTTAATTTCCAAAAATATATGCTTCAAGAATTGTTAACAGTTTCAAACCTTCACCATAAAAGTCCCACATGAAGACCGACCCCTTTGATGCATCAGCTATTTTTAACCTGTATATCCAGGCTCCACAGCCACACTGATCTCCAGTTTCTGAAGCATTCTACTTTAACCAGAAAGCCAGACTTTGGAGCTGCCATCTTGCCAGTGCTATCAGCTGCTTGCCACATATTGCATGCTTTTGGGAAAAGGCCAAAATTGGCTGAACATCAGAGATGGAATCATTTCTGATGGCCACCTTGGGATTTTTGTTGGCTAAAACAAAGGTGTTTCTCTAGTGAGTTAAGGAAAGTAAATATCAAAAGATCAGATGTGATATAATTACCTTGAGCTTATTCAAAAAGTTAATTGAATAATAGACAGCATTCATTGCATTCTTTGCAGCCATGTGTTCTAAAATTCAAGGAGTTCTGCCAGTGGTTTAAAAGGGGTACTAAATATAATCTCTTTTGAAGAAAAATCAGATAATCCTCCCATTTGTATCAGAGAATGATCATTTCATCTTTCCTTGAAAATATGGATCTGAATATGGAAGGACACAAAATCTTACCATGCTTACATCAGTTGGTGCCTTTTGAACTGCCCTATTTAAATCCTAAGCTTCTTGAGATAGGAACTACTTCTCATTTTTTACTCAGGATCAGCATAGGTCAGTGAGACATATCTGTTGTATATCTGTTAGCAGCAGTTTATGATAACTAGTCTCAGAGAGAGTCAGAGTAAAATAAAAACAATTATAAAACATTAGCAAAGTTAAGTCATAACATTGAGAAAACAAACTGCATAGCTCAGTTAAAACAACTCCACTCTTAAATTCAAGATTTGTCTGGCAAGCAAATCTTACAATCTTCATAGTATGAAATGAAACCTGAAGATCATAAATACAACTAGAACACTCATCAGACAACATTTTACATTTAATTGCTTGCTAGTTGAAACTAATTGCAATTCAATACCCAGAGATTTACTTAAGAGGCTAAATTGGAAAATATGTACAAACAGATACCATGGGAACTATTCCAACACATCATAAATCTGGAAAATTGTAACTTGTCACTAAATGGATTCATTTGCCATGGTGGTACAGCACAAGCAGAGACAAGTAGCAAAGGGAGGACATGGTAAGTGTGTGTTTCAGTGGAAATAACTTCATAAGTGACTCTGAGGATCTGTACCTTTTGGGTGGTAGAGAGAGACCCTCATTCCCAAAACTCAAAGTACCTTCCTACAGAACTTTTACATACTCACACAAACACCGTTCGCGTGTTGTGATCCCTATTTACTTAATTTCTAAAATAAAGTATAAAAACTCAATTTAGGGAACAACATAACTCACTGAAGAGAACCTGCCTGGACCTCTGCACTTGAGAACTATCAAGTCCCAGACTGATGTTCTGTAAATGTTTTCTGGATTGTCAGGACACACAGCCTACACACTATGTTGAAATTAAACATGCTTGTTCTGTGTTTCATGTAACCTCTTTAGAGCTGCTTAAAGATTGATATTGTTCCTGAAAGAATTTAAGTCTTAATTTTAAAATGAAACTGGATTCAAAAGAGGGCATAAGGGGCATGCATCCTCCATACAGTGCAAAGATTCCTGAGCCAAGAAGTAGGGCTAGTTGGTTCTGTTAAACCCAAGTGTACACTTGGACTATGCCTGGGTCCAGAGCTAGGCTGAGTCCTGAATTCTAACTCAGACTATTCCCATACCACCCCCCACAGGAAGCTTTAACTAGCAAACTCCTCTTGGACTCAGAGCACTTGTATGCTCTCTTTGAAACTAGGCCACTGTTCAGGATTTAGTAGAAAAAGCAAATAGTGATCCACCACCTGCAAAATATGCAACCAAACTCCTCATCTCATGAGGGAGGCTTCAAACCTGTTAGATATTTGTATGAATGACATCAGCAATGGATTAACTACTACTGTAGGTAACTAGGCACTGTCCCATGCTGCAGAGCTATTATCATAGGAAATAAATCAATAGTCATGACCTACTAGATTTCAAGCTATTCAGGCTTCAATTAGCCTTAGTATTATTTTCTGCAGATTCCACAGTTCATTAGCAAGACTTGACAGTCCTGACAGCTGGTGCTTTGGAGCACTGCTGTATAGTATTCTTCAGTGACCTTGATGAACCTTTTAAATCACTTCAGCTCTGTTTTGGAGAACAGATTGTCCATGCTGAATTTATAACCTGCACTGCTACTGAGGGAGCTTTCTTGGCCAGCTTCTGTCTCCCAATATTTGAACATCTGCTATTCAGAAAATCTAAGTCATCACCTGAATACTGGATGAATTTACAGGTAGCCAAGTTCATAAGGACATAATTTGCTTCGTTTCTTATATAATATAATGGGGTTAATATGCATTTTTATTTCCTAATGTAGTGTGCTTTACAAAATGAAATTACTGAAAGTGAGCTTTTCATCATGTAAATATACCAGCATAGTCAGCAATGCCTGAAATTTCTACAGAAATATTTACTGTCATGCCCTAGAAAAAAATGAACTTTGGTTCCTTCACAGTATTAGTTTTTTTGTTTAGTTTCACTGTCGTTTTCTTGCCAGCTAGCAGCATCTCTCTCCATAATCCTGCATTCTCCTGTGAGTCAGAACCAATTTTTTTTGTCACTATAGATTTAGGATTTTTGGACAGTTGCCCAGACACTCAGCAGAGTCACTTTTCTCCTTTGTCTTTCCAGTCAGTATGCACTAAGTGCTCATAAGTCACATTAACTAGAATTGAGGCAAAGCAACAAATTGAACAAACAAGTATAATGACTGGTAGGGAGAGCAGAGACCTGTTTATAATTGCTTGGTTTGCTGAGTACATGGATGTTAACATGACTCACTCAAGGGCAATTATTTTGTAGCTTCTGACAGGTGTGATATGGTATTGTTGATTTTGGCAGATATCTCTAGTACAAATGCTCTAGTCGACCTTGAAAAATCTAATGTCAGCATGCACTACCATGGCCCTGATGCTGATCCTTCTCTTCTGTGAAAAATGAAACTTTAATTCTTTTCATCAGTAATTTTTAAAAAAATATCCCAGATTTACTTTATTTCTTTAAATTTTTTTTTGTCCAGGTTTTTTGTTGGTTTTGGTTTTGGTTTTTATTCTATTGCTCCCAGAATCATAGAATTGTTAAGGCTGGAAAAGACCTGCCAAAGTAGTATCATCACTATGCTCACCATTAAACCATGTCCTCAAAAACCATATTCACATGTTTTTTAAACACTTCCAGGGGTGGTCACTCCATCATTTGCCTGGGCAGTTGCTTTACAAATTATTCTGTGAAAAAAATTTTCTTAGCATGTAATCCATACCTCTCCTGGTGCAATATCCCACTCCTTTTCAATATTTCCTGCAGATAATAGTGTGCTTCTCCCCTTTGTGTCCACAAATGTTAACAGATACTTAAGAATTATCTTTATTCATAGTAACTCAGGTCTTTGGGGTTAAACTTTCATTTTTCTTGAGCTAATGTCTCAATATTTCCCCATGAAGTTCCCTCAGTTTCTGGGAGCAGTAATTACTCTCCAACAGTTATTGCACAAGGCCATTTCCATTCTCTGACTAAGTATCAAGTAATCAACAAAGTTTTGCTGACTTGCCATGAGGATAGTGATTTAAACACCAAGAGTATTTTAAAATTACCTGGTTGGATAAAAATAAGTATTTAGCCCATCTTAAAAATCAAGCTCTTTAAATGTATCTCGTTTTGGCACAAAAGTGTAAACTTTCTTGAGTTTATAACTTTTCTTCCGTACACAGTCATTTCAGGAAAATTCAATTAATTAAACATTACTGAAAAGGTCCTTAAATGGGGACATAATTTCAGCTGAAATAAACTCATTTTTCTTACAGAGAATTATTTAAGAAATATTCTATTTTCTTTGCCAAGCTCTGATACTTATTGACCTTCAGGTGAGTGTAAAGTAGACTGCAGTTTTCACTGCAGTCTTGTCCTAAAGTTTAAGCTCCCAGAATTTAAAAGAACCCAAGTGATATGGAATAATCAAATACATTTTGTGCTCTAATTATGAACACACACTGATTAGAACTCCTAGGCAAGATCAAAGACTGATTTCTTCCCTAGTATTTAAAGTGTGCTATGATTAAGAACAGTCTAATACACAGTAAAAAATAATTATCAAAATATACATTGGTAGCTTTAGCACAGACAGTGAAACTATTCCCCACATTGCAAGAAAATGCACAAGAAACTTCTATTGTCTAGAGAATGTTGCAAAGTAACTTAAGTGAAATTCTTGCCTTACACAGCAGTCTTTCATAGCATGCTATAACTGGTAATCTACCCAGGATCAGAGCCAAAGAGGGATTAACCCATCACAGAAAGACATTCTATTTTCAGCAGCAGGCAGAAATGCCTGGTGACTGAACACACTGAGCTTTGTGCAATATGCCACTGCAGTTTGCTGCTTGCTGAAAAAGGGTACTATAATTTATCTTAAGCTCATAATACTGTGTTGATGTATCACACCTGTTAAATTCATGTTAGTGCAGCAAACTGTTAATCAGATGCATCTTCCAAAATCCTTCTTTGGTGATTCTTGCAGTTTATAAAATTCAGCTACATCTTAACAGCAGAATCAGAGCCTTCCCACCATCTCAGAAGGTCCCTAGATGTAAAAGTGAGTTGGCCAGCTGATCAATTTTATTTTTCCTTTATTAAACTGACAAACCATTTATTGCCAGTGACCCTAGTCCCCAGAGGAATATGCTTTAGTCCTTGTAGTAGAATTCATGAATCTGATACAGGGATTGGAAAAATATTTCTGTGTAAGACGCACGTGTACATCTTTGAGTTATTACCCATGGCTTCACAGATCACAACATGTGTCCATGTACTGTAAGACTGCAGTTATTTCCCTGGAATGTTCCACACCTGGCTGTGACAAGCATCTGACATATAACACTAGAGTGGTTCAAAAAAGCTACTCAACAATCAAGAGAAATGCTCATAGCTGGGTAGGAAATATTACAAGTCTAATATTTTAGCTCTATTGTCATAGAAGCATTTCTGATCAGCAGTTCCCAGATGACAGACCAAGGAATATAACTGATAGACTCAAAAGTCATCTTGAGAATAAAGTACTTCATGTTATTTAGTATAATGCACATTAACCCCTTTTAATTTGTTCTGGTAGTTCTTTGCTATTATTGATTTTAAAGCACAATGAAGAATATTCCCTAGAATTGATGGGTCAGTGAAGATCTCTGTCTAATGCAGGTTTTATGAAAGCAGCTCATAATTTAAATAAACCAAGAACTTGTCCTTTATCTAGATTTGTTCATCATTAAAATATTTCTGAAAATCATATACACTAATTTTAATATACTTTAAAGTAATATTTCATAAATTAGATGTATTTTCTCATTTTGTGCAATAGAATGATTATGTATTTCTTATTCTGCTATATTTTCATAAATTTTATATGATTCTATCTTCTTTAGGATACATCAATTGATCTCTCTTCTGAGCACCCTGTTATTTACCTCCATTTGTCCAATGTTCATAACTCTTCACAAATATTCATATTCATTTTTATTACTGTGGAAGCTGGTACTTCTGTCAGATACAAAAAATATCAGAATTCTGCACTAATTTGGATTCCCAGTTTCAAGTCCTTCTGCAAAGAAATTGTAATTTTTTGCATCTATGTACAAAAGACAGGTTTTGTTTTTAATTACAACTTTAAATGCCCACACTTTCCAATTAAGTGATCAGCAAAACAACTTACATTTTCAGAAATGAATGATTGTGTGTCGAAAGCCAGCCTAAATTTACACTACACAGAAACTATGTGACAGACTCAAGGGTAGAATGCAGCTCCCTAGAATGACTGTCCATTTTTTTTTTTACTTTTTTTAAGCTTACCCATTCCCCTATATACCTCACAAATTCTCCAACAAATGGAACAGTTATCCAAGAGATAGCACACTAATTCAGCCACAGTACAGATCTACCTGGTGCACTGAAGTAGGCATGGCTGAGGGGAAAATGGTGTGTGATCATGTCATTTTAAATCAGAACTCTGTAGGTTACAAAACTAGAAAGACCCATCTTGATCATCTAGTCTGACAACCTTTATAGGCACAGGCTGTGGGAATGGCTCAGAATGAATTCTGCTTTCATAATGCATAAGTACAGAGGAACAGAATTAAAAATGTGTAAGCAACTTTCATTCTGACAGTCCACAATTTTGCAGTGTAGATCTCTTTCAAGAGAGGAAAAAGGGTACAACAGTTTCATGCTTAATTCCTAGTTGCTGTTTTTTCCAAAGCAATCAGAAATTCCATCTGAATAATCTATAAATATCCTCCTGATTCAATTTCCTTCCCTCTGGGGTGCGTAAAGTACTGGCTTTGTAGCGTGCCAGTGAAGTGACCATGTTGTCTCACTGTCCTAGATGCCAAGGAAGGGAGGCTATGGAAGCATTGCCACCAGAGATTAAGGTATGTCATTTGTGGGGCAGTGAAGGAGGTTGCAGGGTGGGATAGAGGGCTTTATTTAGAGGTGGGAAAGAAGGAGCTGGGATAGAAGCAGAAAGAGAGGTTTATTATGTTTTATTCTCTCCATGTGGTGATTACCATGTTCTCATGTCATGGCATGTGTTCCTCGGAACAAAACCCTTTTTCATAACTACTTTGCTAGTTTATTTACTCAAAGTCTTAAGGCACTTACCCATTTTAGTGGCAAACACCAAGGCCACTATATTAATTACCAGAGCAAGTCTCAGCCTCACCTAAGGAGGTGTCTGATAGACAGAATGTTTCCCTGTCGATTGTAAATAAAGAGCACTAAAACTTGGCATTCTCTCCCCATGTATTATATTTATTATATATCGAGAGTGTATGTCAGTGTCTGATCAGAATAAGGTGGATAGAGCACTAGGCAAAGAACAGAAGGAATGCCTGTTCCTCTCTGCATTGGCTGGACAAGTAGGTCTGCTGGGGTTCCTTCAACAGGAGGCAACAATTTGGGAGCAGAGGAAACAGCAGAGTGCCTGCCTCTATTGCCTTGCCACACCACATCTGCCCAAGGTGCCAGGCTGTGCCACACAAAGCGTGCATTGAGCCCCAGGCTTGCTCAGCCAGACAGCTCTCATCCTGCATGCCTAAAGACACTAGTTTTACCTCTAGGTGCCTGATTTCCTATGAAGTTGAAAGTATCATAACAATCATCAAATCTTGCAATTGTGGGCCAAATCCCACTTTCAGGCAGACTTGAGTAAAGCTGGAATTGAATAGTTAGACATGTTTCAGATCTGAGAGAGTAGATAATCTATTTCCCTCATCCAAATGTCTCATCTTTTAATCCAATCAGCCAAGAAGTTTGATCCCAACTACACATATTTGATTTGAAAAATCAAATGGAAATGGCTAGCATAAAGCCTGCAGTGTATTTTACCCACAGTCATCATGCAGTTAATGCTGTGAAAGTAACAGTGCTGTTTGGGGGATGGGCTAAAGCCCTGCCTGAATGTTTCTTATCTAAGAAAGGAAGAAATCTTTCTTCTTGCTGCTATTAGTCTGACAGCAATGCTGGAGGGACCAATTCAAATTTAAGAGCTAAATTTAATCTGAAATTATCAATACCCTGGAACTTGCCATGTCCCAAAAGATTAGGCCAGATAGCAGCATCATATATTCTGAGCTCATGCTGAAATCCACTGTGCAGTTACTAATTCTATTAGGGAGAGCATATCTCCTCCTCCTCACCCATTTCCAGTGGATAAGCCCGTGCTAATGAATTTGACATTTCAGTGTTCAGAAAATCAGTGGTTAGCAACATACAGAAAAACCTTTGGAGCCAAGGAAAAATACATTTCATGTATCTGTCATAAGAGAAAACATTTATTTTTTAATCCAAATGGATAATGCCTTTACCATCAGTAAGTGAGTTTTTAAAGCTAGTATTTGTTCCTGACATACAAATCCTTTAATGACACATTGTTCATGAAGCTGTGTGCTACAAGCTTAAGGGGGCATCCATGTACACACAGATTCTTTCAAGACCAGTTTTAGGTGTTTTCCAATCATCACCCTAGCACACATCTAAAAGTCACTGTGGCACTGGCACTGGCAGCTTGTCTTAGCTCAATACACAAAACTTAGCTTTGGGTTCTGAGCAATGTGACAAGCAGTTTAGATGAAGCTTTTTTCAGAGGTAGATTATTTTTTTCTATATTATACAAGAGTTTTCTGTATCTCTTGATTCTTCCTGTATGCCACATGGCATAGAATGACTGAATGATGTACAGAGGGGCTGATTTTTTCTGGTATTGTCTGGAAGCTTAGCTATTGTGTACAGAACCACCAGACCTTGGATGAATCACACATCAGGAGTTATTGCAGACTCATAGCCTATACTTTATTTTCCGTAGAAATGTGGACCAGACAATTTCTTTTCTTACTCAGTAGAAATGTGGACCAGAAACTGTGGACCACACTATGACCCAGATAAAGGATACTAGCATCAATATTATTCAAGGAGAGGCTTTGGTGAAAAGGGGTAGTTTTAATTAAGAACTATGTACATTCTGTGTTTCTAAATCAGCAATAAGCATATACTCTTACCATGTTGAAATCAAAGATTTGACTGAGAGTAAAAAAAGTATGCAACCTCAACCAAGATAAAGGAAAATATGCTCCATTGAATTCAATTGAGCTTCAGCACTTTCAGAATATTGGAAATGTTTAGAGTTTCAGAGTTGGAGTACATATATTCATCTTTCCAAAAAATGTATAAATGAAACTACACATGCCAAGTATCTGCATATCTCTAGCCACCAAGTAGTCTAACTCTGCATTAAAGGCAAAGTAGAGAAAAAAATCTGGATATATTCACAGTGTAAACATCTAAAAGGTATAATTATTATTTCTTTAAAACTATGTCCAGATAAACACAACTTTCTAATATCAATCTGTATTGAAAGAAGGATGAAAAGAAGATTGAATGTGTGTACAGAAAGTTGAGATCCAAACTTGTTTTTGACTTTGGTCTCTACTTAACTCCAGTTGCTGTACCAACTGCAGTAGCAACTGCTTGGCTTGGAGCCCTCCTTTGCTTCTCTGTTTTGATTTGACTGACATGGCATTATGTTAAAAGTTCTTTCTCTCTGAATAGCTGGTTTGGAGATTGTGTAAAAGTTTTTAAAGATTCCCTTAAAAAAAGAGAGAGGGAAAAAGCTGAAGGTAAAAACCATCTGTTGTTGTAGTACAAGTTGTATCTCCCCCCTGCCCTCCAAAAAAACCCCACATTTTCTTTGAAACAGTTGCCTCAGTACATAAAGGTTTCTTTACATGAAGGGTGTCCAGTTCTCAGCGTTTTCACCCATCAAATATGGCACCCATTTATATATTCTACAGAGCAATAAAAATCCAGTGTCTGCTCTGCTTCGTAACTGGCATTACTTCCAGACTACCCAGTGATGAACGTCTAGCAAGAGCTAAGCTCTCCTTTCTTATTTAGAAACAAACAAGGCCTTCCACTCCAAGATGTTACTTTGCTATCCACTATCAGCCTGAGAGCACACAACAGCCATTATTCAGAGCATCCATTCACCAGCCTCTTCTTGTTCCATTGAAGGTCACTACCAGAACTGTCTTAGTATGCAATGTCACAGCAAAATTTGCTCTGGTTCTGGTCAGCTGCTGATACCTAAAAACAACCCTGCATGGCTTTTTACTTTTACAGGACATGTAAGAGCAAAGAAACAAGTACAGCAAGGAGACAGCAACGTGACCTTCTTCTGCAGCATCTCAAAAACCTCAACAGCAGTGTAAATCCAAACTGTCTTCCTGCTGAACAGCTGTGAAAGATATTCTGCCTTTCTGATTCATGGCTGATCCCCGAGGTTTTTGTCAGTGTACCATCCTGTATTTGGTCTTGTGTATTGGTAATAATCACCCACCTTCCTAATCTGACCCGACACCCCTACTTCTGTAAATCTGTATTTCTACATCATGTAATGCATGACTGTTCAGAGACACTGTGATTTATCCCCCAAAGAAGCAAACTTCACTAGCTAACACAGGGCACTCAGCTAGTATTCAGCTGGCTGACAGAGATACAGTATGCATACAAATATAAATAACGTGACAAAATGATCAAATATCATTCTGTTACTGACAATGGCAAAAAGCACCCTACCAAACCAAATACAGCCAGGATCTCATCATAATAGTATTTCAGCCATTCAAGTGGGAGGAAAGCATGTGAATTCCTTTTTTAAAGAAAAATCACTGCGTCATAATAATACTTAGTGATATTCAGATTCAGGAAACGAACTCTAGTCCTTAGGAATCTCAGGAATACCCTGAGAGAAACATGCAAGCATAAACATAAAGATTTAAGGAAGCTTTAACTAGCACATGAATCATTATTTTGCACACAGGAGAGTTTTCAATTGAGCATTTAAATACAGGGATTTAGTTCCCTAAATATAAACAGCCGCTAGTGAAAAACTGGGTTAATAACAATATGTCTGGAAAAGTATTTGAAGTCCAAGTATTTTTTCTTGCAGTCTGTTGTGTGCCATTCAGTGCTCTTAGCCCAACATGAAACTGGAAGGAAAAATGCAGAGCCTGCTACAACTTTCATCTGTGCCTGCCAGAAAACTCTGACTGAGAGATTTAATGGCTGCCGGTTCCGCATATGTTTCTGTCAACGTGATCCTCAGCTCCAACTGTGTCTCACAGAGAAATGCTTGAACACATGAGAGCTACAGCTGAGCTGCACGATGACAAAGGCAAAGCTGACACAGTGATCTGGTTTTAGAACAGAGATAATATCTTAATTAATTATCTAGAATATAAAACCTACTGCTTGAATAGGATGCCGTGATTCAGAGCTGGATTGCCATTATCTATGCTTTTTACAAAAAGCAGCAAATAAATTCGATAAGGCTCTCTTAATTATTATCTGTTAATTTATTCTAAGGGCTATATTGCATGAATTCACAAAATGAAATCTGGTCCAACTTGCTTGACTGTGTTGCTGGCTCACCTGCTCTACCTCTCAGCCAAAATTCCTTTTTTTTCTCTATATGGGAATTTCTCATACCATTAATAGTTAAGCAAACATTAAGGATTGTCTAGAATATTCTGTAAGACTTTAAGAAAGATGCACATCACATTCCTTGTCTTCACTCATTCCTCTCAAACATGTGGGTTTACAAACACAGAGCTCAACATAAGAGGCTTGATAGTTTAAGAAACCATTCAAAAAAGGGCCACCAAATCTGAATCAAAACCAGGCCAACTCAGCAGTTTGGGCTAAGATTTTCTTTTTATTTCAAATCAAAACCTGGTTCATAAACTCCCAATAAATAAATCCAGCTGTCATGCCATTCTAATCTCACTGCTGACTGATAATGAAAAGAGAAGCATCTTCTTGGCAGAGCAGGTGTTAGGGAAAAAAGGAGCCAGTCTGAGCCCCAGGCCCAGTACGCGGTTATGTTCCTGCTGGGTTAAGTTACGAAGAAATCCAAATTATTCAGTCTGTGGGTGAAAGGAGGGAGAGGCCCATGCCTTTCTTTCTCCTTAGGCTCCTCATGAGCCTAACACTGCCCCTCCTCTTTGAATATGGTTATCAACAAATCCATCTCAGAACAGCAACTAAGGGATATTCATGATGACAGCAGCTGCAAAGTTGTTAAAAATACACAAAATTTCATTGTGTGGGTGGAAAGATTGCCCTTGCTGAACAGAAACAGGAATCCTAGTGCCCTGATGTTTTTGGCTACAGCTTGCTATATTTTGACACATCGTCTAGAAACCCCAATCCAAGTTGTACTTGTTGTCCTAAAATCTTTTAATACAGTGTTTAAAAATAAAAGTCTGAGGCCACATTTTTTTTTCCCTCTTGAACAAGGCTCTCATGTTCAGAGATGAGACAAGAGAAATGATTTTTCCACCTGCTATCAATACACCAGGCCAAGCTGCCTGGGGTAGCTAAAAAAAAAGCATTCCACAACTCCACATGGATTTCAGTGGATTGCTGAGCAGAGCCAAGATTTGCAGCTTTCAGCTGCTCCTGTGGGTTTGTGAGGCAAAGTGCACAGAAAATGTAATGCCAACCATTCCTTCAGAGCAGATGGAGAGAGGCATATTCACTAACCATCACAAAACCTGTTATATATGTTTAAATTTTTTTTATAAACGCACTTTTCTTTTCAGCCATTTGTTGAACAGCTACTAAACTGAACCTCTGCTCAGCAGTATGTGACTACAAAATCAGGGTTTTACTTTCTCTCCAGGATCCAATTGGACAATGAATGACAATGACCACAACATGCTCCCAGCTGTAACTCTGACTTCTAGCAGTCTTTCTGACAGCTAAAATTTTCTAATACTTTATGGTTCTGTGTTTCCAAAAGTAAAGTTAATTACAACTGATGCAGAGCCTCATATCTAAAAGTGAAAATTGTTTTGTTTAGCCTAGCTTATTTTTCCATAGTGACATAAGCTACCTACAGAAATGCAGTCAAACTAAGTGATATGTCACTTGTAACTATCATTACTCAAAGCTGTACTTTGCTTTCTAGCCATATATCCACGTCTGTAACCTAACCTTGAAAAATTTGTGTCCCTTCTCCTCTCCAAAAGCTTTTGAAAGCCCTTAAAGAATTTTAAAATGAAGTATCTTAAGACTCAAATCGTATTTTCTACCATTGAAGGCAAACAATACTTGAAAATGTGTGTACCTGACAGTCATTTTCCCTTGTTCCTAGCCAAAGGTAATGACTCTCAGATTTCTTCTGCAAGTAGTGAAGAAACAGTAAATAAATAGCTATGCATCCTCTCAAAATCATTGCTGCACTCCACAATTTTCTCATCCATCATGAAGCTAATGCACAAATGGCTGAAAATATCAAACCCACAAGGACAGCCCAGTTCTGTGGTTTCACAGCTGCCAGGGTGTTGGCTGCAGGAGGCAGTGCCTCAGAACGAACGAGCACTGTGCAACCTCAGCATGGGCTCTACTTGCACGTTATTCACTCAAGGCTGGGTTGTGCTGGGGGTTTTACCTAGCAAACCCCCAGTATCCTCATTACATTTTCAGCTTCCACTGAAATGTCTGAAAGGGTTGGAGACAGCAACAGGCTCCATTCCCTGATTCAACCTGAGGTTCCACTCCTGGCAAAGGCTCCTTGTGGCTACATTATTGTAATTTTTAATAGTTACTAATAAAAATGTTATTAGCATGTTGCAGCTATTCCATTTTATATTCTGCAGTGTATGCTCCACTGATCTTTTTTTTCTTTTCTCTAATTCTTGTGTTTGTCTCTAGTTTGAGGAAATTATTTACTGAATGAATTTGTAACTATTACATCATAGTCTTTTATAAGCTGGATTGTATGCCTTCTATATATCTGTAACTTGTATTTTCATTCATTTCTTGCATTATCTGCAGTGTGCTCACTTTAAACAGCGAAACTTCTTGATGTTTCGAAAGGTTTATTTTAAAGCAATAAATAAAAATAGCTTAAGACACCATCTTGTGTCCTCAAGAAACAGTGTCATTTGTTTACAGTTAAGAATCATGACAGCAGCTGCTTGCAGTCCAGGATTGCACTGATTATTATGCCATGGTATTGTAAGAATATTTCCTCTACTTGTATTACAGATATATTAGAGCTATCAGTCAGAATGAAAATGTATGCATGAAAACTCTGATGAATGAAATAGGTACTGACACTTAAGCCTTGACACCTAAAATAGTGACAGAAACTGTGATAGAAGCACTAAGAGAAATAATACATTTCTTATGAAAAAAAAGACTCTTAAAAACCAGAAGACAATTTGCCCCAGGAGCAGTAGAACTGCAAAAGCATGGTTTCCTGTAGATTTGTACCTTTTATTCCAATCTCTCTCCTGCTGCTTACCTTATTATGATGATTGCAGCTCCTTCTGTCTTCCTTTGAACCCTGCACTGGGGAAGAGCCAGCATGAGCTGTGGCCTTTACCAGCTGCATTTGCTCTGATTGGCCATGGAGTTATTCTTAAAAAGATAGTAAATCTGGCAGTGGGAGCTCATATCTTCCCTCTGTTAATATTCTCAAAACTTCCAGGATATTAATTGTCTCTGGGATTTTCCTACCCTTTTTGAAATCACTCTCTAGGCTAAAAAACCCTCTTAGGTGAGGAATAGGCTTAGTAGATAGACATTCTGCTTGCATAAGCCCTTTGCCTTTGGGAAACCAGTCTAAGAAACGTTACTTTTCTCTTGGCAAGACAGCTACAGCACTGTTAAACTGGAATGATTCAGGAGCTAAACTTTACAAAAATTGTTTCCAGTAGTCACCTAGCATTTAGCTAGTGTATTTTGAATAATACAGAGATAAGTAGTCCTAATTTATCTTATTCATATAAGCAGAAACAGAAACTTCAATGGGAATCTTATAGAAATGTCATTCTATTGTTTGAGCTTGATATCACAGGGTAAAATGGAGTTAAATAACATAGCCAGTGTCACCAGTAGAGCTGAAGGCTTCTTACCTTCCACCAAAGAAAGTGACAGTGATTCAGCTTCTTGTGATTTTCCAACAAGAACAAAAGGCATGTACAAACTGTGTGGACTGGTGGAAGAGTCAAGCATAATCCATAAGGATTAGTTTAAAGGATGTGGCATGCTGATCCTCTGATACAGCTTGGTATTCATTACCCCTGCAGCCAGCATGAATTTCACTTCTGTTGTCAAAGCTGTGTCATGCTCTAGAGCAAGAGACATCTATTTTAAGTCAGTCATGGCCCAGAAGAAGACAAGGCTGTGCACTGACTTCTGAAAAGTAGCTCACACTGTGTAAAGTTGAGGTACGTACCTTGTATGATATTTCACTATCTTTCTTGCCTCAAAAGACAGCACAAATTTATTTCAATGCCAAAGTTTGATCAAAGGTAGTAGGCAGTGATCTATTACATGTAAGTAATTTAACATATTCAAGCTCAAAAGTAATTCTAGGAGCAGATCTCCATACAGAGTGAAGTGACTTATAGAAATGAGTGTTGAAAGAGATGGAATCCAAAGGGCCAAAGTGTTGAAAGACAGACTGAAGCCAGGAAAGTATAAGACTTTGAAGAATGAGGAGACAGAAACTGGAGGAAGAAGCTGAAGTAGCAGGGAAGCATGAAGAGTAGTCTAAAAGATTTAATGACAATTACTTTAGTACCAAGGACCTGGAGACAGAAAGAAGTGCAAATCTTATCTTGTATCATGTAATTTATAGCACAGGAGACTGAGTTTTGGATAAAGGTCATGGCAGGAATAGAGAGATCATAAATTGTGGGACATGAATGTTGATTTGCCTCACAAAATGTCATATTGGAACCAGGTTATACATCTGTACTTATTCATATATGTAAGGATAGTTCTTAAAAGAGTAAATACAGATACTGCCCCAAGTAAAACTTTGTTAACCTAAATACATGACCTTTACAAGATGTACAGGCCATGAATACAAAAGCTACACTTTCCCAATGTGTCATCTCAGCTTCCAGCAGTCTGCACTTTAAAGATGTCCTGAACCAGAGGTTAAACTGAGATGATTGTTGTCAAAGTCCCAAGCAACTCTGTTTTCACAAATCTGTCAGATTAAGGGGTTTTTTTAAATTTAGTGCATAAAAATGTTTCTTAACAAAAATAATTCTAAAATTTCACTGAAAAATGTACAATTATCTAATGTGATTATTTTAAATATGTTGCTTTTGATGTGAAGTCAATATTAATAAACAATAAACCTAAAGAAAAATACTTTAAAACTATTTTCCTCTTCATATGTTCTGTTAGTGTTGTTTTTACTGTTTCACTTACTATTCTAAGTAACTGCTGACTGAACTGGAGGAACATTTCCATTTTTAATAGCTGTCACAACTTGGGGAAACATACTTCAAGAATACTTTTTCTTTTTGTCACAGAATCACAAACTGGGTCAGGTTGGAAGTGACCACAGTGGATCATGTGGTCCAAGCTCCCTACTCAAGCAGGGTCATCCTAGAGCACATTGTGTGAGATTACTTCCACATGGTTCTTGAATATCTCTGGTGAGGGAGACTCCATAACCTCTCTGCACAGCTGGTTCCAGTGCTCAGTTACACACACAAAGTAAAGTTTTTATCTTATTATCCATGCAAAACTTCTTGCCCATTGCCTCTTGTCCTGTTGCTTGACACCACCAAGAAGAGCCTGGCACAATCCTCTTGATACCCTCCCTTCAGACACTCACAGACATTGAACAGACAAGTTCCCCTCTCAGCTGCCTTTTGTCGAGGCTGAACAAGCCCAGCTCCCTCAGCCTTTCCTCATGAGAGAGATGCTCCAGTCCTCTCATCACCTTCACAATCCTTCACTGGAGCTGCTCCAGGAGCTCCCTCTCTCTTGTCCTGAGGAGCCCAGAACTGGACACAGGACTCCAGGTCAGGCCTCACCAGGGGTGAGTAGAGGGGCAGGATCCCCTCCCTCCACCTGCTGTCCATGCTCTTTCTAATGCAGCAAATTTAATCACTGGCCTTCTTGGCCACAAGGACACACTGCTGGCTCAGGGACAGTTTGTTGTCCAACAGGACACCCAGGTCCTTCCCTGTGAATTGCCTTCACAAAGCTGGCTTTCAGCAGTTCAGCCCCCAGCCAGTACTGGTGCAAGGGTTATTCTTCCCCAAATGCAGGTCCCTGCACTTGCTTTTGCTGAATTTCAGAAGGTTCTTCTCTGCCCATCTCTCCAGCCTGCTGAGGTCCCTCTGCAGGGCTGCACAGCCCTCTGGGGTATCAGCCACTCCTCCCAGCTTGGTGCCACCAGTGAATTTGCTGAGCAGGGATCTGCACCTTCATCCAAGGCATTGATGAATAGGATAAACAATACTGTGTCATGACAGTTTACATTTTACTGTTTAAATAAAAGGGGTATTTTTGGTCTAGAGAAAACTGCAGTCAAATGTTCTAAAATGTTTTATAAACATTCTAGAAAAATGTTTATTTAAAAAAAGAAAATATTTTCACATATTTGTAATCTTTCTTTTTACATCTAGAAATCAGCTGCAGTAATTTAAAAATAAGGGCGGCACAGTAACATGGAAGGCAAATAGATACTGGGAGCATACTCTCTTGAGTTCATGGAATCCTTAGATATAGTGGAGAGAAAGAATATGGAAAAAACAAAACCAGCAACTTCTTAAGGGATGCCCAAGAGACAGTCGCAGCTGTAAAACTAGATGGAGGGCAGAATTTGAGAGTCGTTTGCTCTGGAAAGGAAATTCAAGCATTGGGAATGGAAGGGGTCAATCAAGGATATGGTGACCGTAAAGCACTAAATCTAATCCAAAGGCTTCACCCCAGTTACAGCAAATTACAGAAAAATGCACAGGTATGAAACAATGAAGAATAAATAGAGAGCAATGACCAATGTTTTATGACTGACCTCACTGGACTCAATAATAGAACTTTCTTTAACTTTATGACAATGCCCTAAGCAGTAAAAAGGATGAGTTATCTTCTTTCTCAAATAAAATCAATGGTGGAACTCGGTTGCATTAATGCAGTTCTTCATCTGACAACCCCAGAAGTCTACACAAGAACAGCAAAAAAATTACTGAAGGACTTTTATTTTTAATTTTCAAAAACACAGGCTAATATGAGAACAAAACTACAAATAATTAATTGTCTAGGTGGATTTAATTGTTTATGCTTAAACTGGTCTTTTGGCACCAACAGGTAGACTGTTGGAGCCTTACAGCCTATGCTACCAAGATGGTTATCTATAATTTGTCATTCGGTGTCACAGAGAGCATACAAGGAATGTGATTTAGCTAACATTTAGATGGCTCAGTCCTCAGCAGACCTTAGTTATGCCACTTTACATAAATGAGCATAAGCAGACATGACAATGAAACTCCTGCTCTACCAGCTGCTAAGGAAAAATCTATTGTTAGGCAAAAGATTGTATCATAAGGCAACATAAATCCATCTGTGTTGTTCTATTTATATGGTACAAATGCAAAAGGAGTGTGGGACATCATCAAGTTTCATGTCATTTACTGTGGGAGGAGCTGCACCCCATCCAAACAAAAAGAAACCTGAAAGCCTCACCACCAGCATGTGAGAACTACCAACCCTCAGCACACATATGCTATAAAGATGAAAGCAGGCTTGAAGGGTGATGAAACGATGAGCAAATGTAGTTTTTTACACCTGCTGAAATGCTATTTTCTTTTCAAGAAAGATGTTAGTAAAAATTTTAATTTTTGTCACTTCTTATTTAATCAACATCAGCCTCATGGCTACTGAAAAAGGTCACAGTTATTCCAGGCCCACCATTTTTTTATAACTGACCATTCATAATAAAAAGTCACTCAAACAGACTCTATTTCACATATCTACTAGATAACTGTCTCATTCTGGTAGAGATCGTAGAAGATTCACATTGTTAGTACATGTCTCTATCTTCTCCAGGAAAAGTAAAGAGATTGTCAGAACCAAAATGGATCAGAAATAAATTATCATAGTCCATACAGTTTGCTGCAAACCCAGTTTAGAGCTCTGGGTTTTTTCCCCTCTCATTGTGTTAAATACTGAGATCAGAGATTGCTTAGCTAATCTGTTCTTCTGGACTAGTATATCAAAGCTGTCAGAAGTGATACAGGAGCAAGAATTTGTATCTCCCTGATTTAGATGTTCCAGACTCTGATTTTTTATGCCCCCCCTTCCTAAAGTCACACATATACCCCTAGTTTCCTCTTCTCTCTTACATTAAACTTCTGGCCCATCTCCAGAGCAGACACTACAGAGTGAGGGGGAATGAAGCAATCTCCTTCAAGTGAGCTCTTTTATGTGGGTTGAATTTAATGCTCACAGTGGATAGCCTTTCTAGTATGGGATAGTTCTGGGATATGAATCAACCCTTCCCCAGGCACAGGGGAGAACAAAGGATAGGAACGCCGCTGATGAGGAAATACTCTCTTTTTCTAACCCACTTTTTCAATGGAGAAGTGTTGATCGTTTTTAAATTTCTTCATGCCCTATCTGACAAATTCCAGGTTTTGCTTTAAAAAGTGAAAAGCACAACTTGACATGGATGGAAATACCTAAAATGCGCTAAAAGTACTGGTTACTCTGAATGTGGGAACAATATTAAGAGAACAAGAAAAAAGTAAAGTAATGGTACTGTAGTAAGCCAAAACTTAAATTCTGTCTTATTTGCAAAGCTTTTCCTTCCATTTGCTGTAAATGTTCTTTTGAACACTTATACAAGCAACAAATAAATCATTAATTGCATTTATATGGTAAGTCAGAGCATAACAGTATCTTTGTTTAATCAACGCAGTGCATTTGAGAACTTCATATCTGGCAAACTGTTTGAAAACTGTAAGTTGTACAGACAAGTTATTTCATTGCTATCATGTAACATGGGAATTCCAGACTTTCCATGTCCCTTCATGCAGAAAATGAGGGTTTAAAACTGATCAGAGTATGAATTCTAACATATTACATCCTATGTCTCTGCAAAAGTTGAGCTTCAAGGCTGTTTTTAACTGCAGATCCAGATTTCAGCTCTCTCTCATTCTTCAGTTTCACAGCATTTTGACTCCAGCCACATACAATTAGTGTTTATATCTGCATACCAAGTCATACAAAACAGAACAGAAATAATTGTGCTTCTCACTTTTTAAGCTGCTCTGCAATGGGCAAGAAGTTTTCTTTTTAGCAGCAGC
The DNA here is from genome assembly GCA_013400435.1 of Pycnonotus jocosus. NCBI lineage: Eukaryota > Metazoa > Chordata > Aves > Passeriformes > Pycnonotidae > Pycnonotus > Pycnonotus jocosus. The sequence continues at coordinate 204,714 of VWYP01004209.1, read as the reverse complement.
CAAGTTGTTCCATGAGTGCAGTATAGTTCCAGCCCACCACACAGCCTCAAGAGGCTGTCCAGGTTTTACCTCAGGAACTCACACACTGAACCATCAATGGAACTTTGCAAGCCAAAGGCAAACAGCATATCTCTTTTCTGTGATAATTCCTGACAAATCAAATGTCTGCAAGCAGTAGTGAGGCCCCCATCCAACCTCAAATCTTTGCTTCATTTGTTAAAGAGGAGTTCCAATCCTATGACACAGTTTGCTAGAGTTTTGTCATTAATGCCTCACTACAGATCAAGAAAAATTCCCACAGCATTTAGTCAAATGCTCTTGCAAGTAAAGGTTTTTACAGTTTTACCTGGTTCAGAGTGCATGTTGACAAGCACAGAGGAAGAGCAGTCTTTGTGTAATACTTTTGATGAACACTGTACACACACCACTTGACAGGTCCTTAGACAATTTCATTTTCAGTGCTAGAAGCAAATTAAATCTTGTCCATGAGTTCTGACTATTAAGAGATTATCACTTATTGTTAATGAGATGAACATACATTCCCTCACTGTCATCATTTCCTCAGCACAATATAGTGTTAGGAGTCCTTGCATGGCATGCAATGTTCAGACATCAGATGTCTCTGGGCAGTTTACCTAGAGAGAAATATCACATTAAAAGATCAGAGTGCTAAGTACTGGGAACAATTTAAGTGCAAATGTCATATGTAATAGTCCTTAATCAGTTTGAGCTTTTAAAAATGCAGCAAGATACATATCCTACTGTTCTGTTTTGGCTCTGACACTGCATAGGCAAGGTCATCTCAGGTGATCTATATATAGAGAAAGATCTTAGTCTCTTGAATACTATACTGAAAAAACCCTGCATAATTGACTGCTACGGGGAGTGGATCCAGCTCATTATTTGAATTACACATCCATCTGTTTCAGCCAGGATGGTTTACAAAGAGCTTGCGAGAGCTAGTTGAAATTGTCAAATGGTACATAAGATAATTTTAAACTATAGAAGAAGCATAATATGCACTTACTTTTGTGAATCAGCAATTTTAAAGGAAAGGGGGAAAAAAAGTTTATTCTGTAATCCAAGGATTTTAAGGAGCTTATACCATCCTCTTTTTTTCTCTGGACTATCCATTATCCTGAGCCAGGATTTTTAGTATTTCTTGCCCCTTTGCTTTCTAATTAATTTACTGTATACAGTTTAGTCTGTCAAGTAATTTTTCAGTATTAAATATTAAAAGAGTGTTTTTAAATCATAGTTTACATAAAAAATATATTAAAAAGATGCATCTTTTTCTTGCACATTCCTCTAAAATATTATGGAAAAGAAAAATTAAAACATTTCTCACTATAGACTAATGTTACATTTTATCACCATTCAATTTCTTCATGTTTTGGCTACTAAGAGGTTAGGCAGGTTTTGACTATGTGATTTTATGCAATCTGTTAATATGGCTCCCATACAGAAATATCCATTTACTGTCTTCTTTTCTTTGCTCTTTGTATTAGCCGCTCTAAGCTGAGGCCCCCATTGTGCCTGATGCTGAGGTACAATCTATTGTGCCTTCATTCAGCTCTTTTACACATTCACAACCTGATTTTCATAATCTTAACTTTCTTATGATCTCAATGAGAATCTGTAGTGCAATTTACTTTCTGCTTTATTTTTTATTGTGTACATATAACGTTTCAAACCTCTTATTTCCTTAAACTCCAGATGCCTATAAATAGCTTACTTTTATGATCTTTAGTCTAGATGCTAAATTCAGAATTTTGAAAAGTATATTGCTTTGAAAACTTACATTTTCCACATGGTCTGGGAAAATACCTCAACTTCTACACATAGGTCCTGTCATAGAAAGAGTAACTGGAATAAAAGGGAAGTTGGATAAATATTTTCAGATAAGCTTTTAAACTTACAGGAGGAAAGCTGATAAACCAGAATAATCCATATACTCTTCCTGTATCTTCAAATCAAACAGAGCTTATTCTTAACCTTATAGGATTAATTTTCATATGTGACACTATTAATTGCTAGATGTTCATCCAGTTCTGCTTCTGTTACAACCTTTTGCTTATGTTTGCTGGGGTGTTTCCTTTGAGTACCATGTGATAGAATTTATCCTCCAACCCAAGTCATTAGAAAGTGTGTCTTAAAACAGATCAAGGGGATGCCTCTCTTTCTAAACATCACTAAAATCGTCCTTCTGCACTTGGCCTTGCTATTTTTATTCCAAAAAAGCCAAATTTCCCCAGACCTACTTCAGACCACTCTTACTGGGGATACTTGTGCATCTTTTAGATAATAGATGAGGTGGGAATTACCCAGTAAATATGCACTTGTGTCATCTATTATTAAAATTCACAGACACACCAGTTTATTTCTGTCCAGAAGAATGGATTGAGATAACACGAATTTCTTTTTTTTTTAACCACAGAAGATATGTCAACCCCCTAACCTACCAAATATGCCTGTCTTACCTTCATTCCTTGGCCTGCTAGGAGCATGTTAGCTCAGCAATTAAATATAGCAACCTTGTTATTCACACAGAGATAGAGTGCAAGGACAGTCATTTCTGATATGTATTTTTGTCCAATTTTTGTTTTAACAATAAAATGCAGATGTTATGAATCCTGGTCTACAGATTCAAAATGGCAATGACCAAGTTACAGCAGTTAATATTTCCATCTCACAGAGATATTTTCCCAATAGAAATGTGACTATTTTTCAGATGGAGCTGCCATCACCTCTTTGACTGCCCTCCTTCAATCACATGCTGTCATCAGACCAGGACTTTCACACACCTGCAAGGTCACAAGTCTTCTCCACAGTTCAAAGGAGACAGGACAACTTGCAATATCAAATGAGCTCATATTCTTCAAAAGGAAGCAGATACAGAAGTGCATTTGAAGGGTGCAAGGCATCAGCATTCTGCTCTGCCCAGGCTCAGAATATTGCTTCTGAGGGTCAAGATACAAAGCTGAACCCTGAAGAGGAGTCAGACTGCTTCTCTTTTTCCCACTTAGTTTTTAATGGCTGTTGAGAGAGCAAAATAACTCAGTCTACTGACCTGCCCACGCCTTCATTCACTCATTCCTTTTTTTTTTTGCCAGTTATTTACATAACTTGCTTGAATAAGCAATGTCTTAAAAGAAGTGTTTGAAACAGCTCACAGAGAACCAATTCCTGTCATTCAGCAGGCCAGTGTTCTGGCCCATAAGTCCATCTGCCTCCAAGAAACTGCAAGGTTAGACCAATCATAAGCCTTTTCTGAGCAGAATGGCAAGTTTCCAGGTTGACAATGTCTGCAGCTGACAATGCCTACTCTTCCAGTTGTGGTGAAGGACAGAAAATACTTGTGTGAATCCCTCTTTTTTTACATTAAACTGAAATGAGATCAAAATATAAATAATTGCACTCAGCAGAACCAGAGTCAGATGGATCAGCCTTGACTTTAATCATTAAAATGTCATAACTGTTGCAGACTATTCTAAATAGTGGATTTGGGAAAATGGAGGTGTTCACATAGTGTGTATCTGATATCCATTTTTTTCCTGTCATTATAAAGGAAAACTGCTTCATGTAGAGTCTCAATCAGAACAACATTTCTGAGTGCAACATTTCTTTCTATATTGATTAGGTTCTGTACTGAGCTAAACTGTTCTGATTCATTTGTAAATGGTATATTATTTAGTGGAAATGTCAGATGGTCATTCTTAGAAATACAAATATTATACAATATCTGAGACAGGTGAGGTCAACAAAATTTCTCGAGAAGTGTCATTCCCTGAGAATACAAGGAAGATAGAAGAACATTTGATATACAGTTCTGTTTCTCTTCAAATATCATTTCAGACACTGGTGACAGAGAAGAAAAATCAACTATTCTGAGTAATACGTAGGCTTCTGAGAAATTTATATCTAAAGACAAGACAGTTTTCAAGTTTTTAGTTTTCAGATTGAACATAGGAAAAAAAGTTTTTCAAAGAAGCAATTTCACTAAATATCGTATTACTGAAAAAAATTCATTGAACAAAATTGCAAAATGAAACACACTGCAGACTCTAGTTTCTACTAAGCTTAATAAAACTGGACAAATAAATATCCAAAGTCATTGGCTGCAGCATGGAAAAGTATTTAACCATACCTTTTTAGGAAAGCATTCAGATTCAGGCTGTCATGTAAGTATTTGATCAGTTTAAGGTACGGCATAGTCTGGTGATGTTCCTTCAGAATTCTGACATATTATTTTTAATGCCTGACATTATCTCGGTCGCTTTACACTGGAACACCTGAGACAATTTAATAGCAGAGCACAAGACATATGAATGGTGTTTGGGATACCTGTCTGTTCTATGTGTCTGGTCTAACACCAGTTGCATGAAAAGGCTTCACTGGCTCCTCCAGGCTGTTCAGCATGGCAGCAGAACTACACTACTGCCTTTTGCCCCTGAAGCTTTGGATTCAGGCTCCTCACCTGTTCATTTGAAACGAGGAGTCAAATTCAATACGAATTTCTAGGCAGCCTGCTCATTCCTCATTCCTCTCACACTTCTGGATACAGACTATTCAGGCTACCAATCCAATAAATAGCTCAAGTACAATGCAAGAAAAGTGTATTTTTTCTAAATTCTTTATTAAAAGAAAATCTTTAACCCATTCAACAGGGGAGAAAAATTAGCATATTTCAGACCGCTTTATAGGTATGGAAAATGTCAGCTCATAAGATCATACAATTGCATATTATTCTATATGCCATAGAACATCTATATATCACAACCTTTAAAGCAGACACTCAACATTCCATGGAATTGACCAGTTTAGAAATAAAAGACTCACAACACTGAAATACTCTGAAGAGACACATGAAGTTCAAGGGGAAGGCTACCCTTTTTAAAAGCACTGAGTAGCTCAAAAACTGGGCTTAAAGTCACTCCAGTATTCCATAATCCTGCATTGTGTGCTGTGAACACAACCCCTCAGGAATTCAAATGGGACTGTATGTATCCACACAGTTCCACAAGATAACTTCATTAAGTTACTGATGCTTCTGGACTTATTCAGACCCTATGTTTGACTAGAATGACAACGTCATGGGTATCAACCCAATTGAAGTAGGAAGGATACCCTAGGTTGTTGTAGTTCTTCTCTGACAACTCCCTTAGGAAACAATACAAAATTATTTATTATTTGTATACAAGCCAGTATGTCAACACATTTTTAGATAACTCTCTGTACCTTTCTCTGTTTAGCAATGGAAACTACAGAATAAATTATATATGACAATTGTGGCTATTCTAAGAAACTCGGTGTTGCACAACTGACAATCTACAAATTAGATGTAAAATGCTGCATGGAATTGATATTTCTTGGTATGCTGTTTGTGTTCCTCACTCTTTTGTGCGACTATCTGTATAAAATTAAGATTAAATATACTCAACATAGCCTTCTGTAGTCTGATAATATCTGTCCACTTTGTGCACTTTCAGATGTCCTGAGGTGGTATGCCAGATGTTAGGAAGGTTGTATTTTACTTCAAAACCCGCAGGTATAGAGCAAACGTATTTTGCTATGCATACCATCTGGTACCTGTTTTTTTAGCAGAGAACAGAGTGTGTTTAATCATTAAATCAAATCCTGTAGTAGTTAAATCAAATTAATTCACACAGATATACTCATTTTTCCCCCTGTGGCTTTTCCTATCAAAGTAATCTGGTCACTTCATGGGACAGACAATGAAGTGACTGGACCAAATTCTTCTCTTAGATACACATACATAACCAACAGGAAGTCAGCAGGTTTGTACAAATGTAAATGACCACAGGATGATCAGATATGAACAATAATTATGTTTAATAAAATTATCTTACATACATGACAAAGCACTGTCTTCTATTTTTCTATTTTGATTCTCATTATTTAATTAGTAAATCAAAATTAATTTAATATTAAAAATAGTCATCAGTGTTCTTCAACTTATTCTTTCCTGAAATATGGATCTAATACCATTACTTTCCTGGTGCTGGTCAAAATTCAAATAATGAAACTTTTATCTAGTTCTCCAATAGTTTCAATAAAGATTTTTTCAAACAATTCATTTTTAGAACAGTTGCTTCATAACCTGTTCTGTCCATTCTTCACTTCACTGATTTCTGCCCTCTTTTATTGCAATTAATAATAGAACAAAACAGGTAATTATATGTGTAGGTTGGGGTTTTTTTTGTTGAAAAACTTATAAAGCATATTCACAGAATTTTTTGGTAGAGAGAGATGTTTATCTCTCAGCTCAAGAAGTAATATTTCCACAGGATTCTTTTCCTCATCTGGCCTGAGATGCTCATATCATACAGGTGTTGATCACTGTGAATTAGTTTGCAGTTTCCATCACATTTTATTGAAGTAACAGTAGATTCATTGCATTCTGTGGTGACTTTGTAAGAAAGATCTGTCATGTTCTCATACCATTCATGTCCCTTTCCCAAGCAGAAAATTAGTTGTTAAAAAAAAGAAATTTGACAGTTTGAAGAACCTGATTTGAGCAGCAATATTAAATGGCATATAGTGGTTGAACAACCACAACAGAGGTAAGAATGCCAAAGTGAACAAATTAGGCTGATTAAACAGATTAAATACAATTGTTATGGCTACCAAATATTACTGGAAGATATTCTGTCATGACAGCAGTCTGCTATGAATTTCCACGTGTGTTTCACACAGACAAGCCAGAAATATTTGCTTCATGGGTAGGGAGTGCAAACATAGCAGCGCTGATCATACACCTGTCTTTGTGTGTAATACCCACTAAATTAGCAAGAAAGTGATAAAAAGTGGTGAGTATTTTGCATTGTCTTTGGTAAGTCTCAAGCAATAATAGCAAAGATGGTCATTGAAATTAACTTTGCCCAAAGGCACTGTTCAATAGTCTTAGTGGAAGAATAATTTAGAACAGATTAGGTAAAAAGTTTTAATTTTCGAAGGCAAATTGTTAAATTAAGCAAATTGGTCAAAGGAATTACTTATGCTGAAAAGGCTTTTTTGACGGTGAAAAGAAGTCTGAAATTTCTTTCAAGCAAATTTGCAAAAAAGTACCTAGAATTTGCATCCCAAACAAATAGAAAAAAACTTTTAAGGAAATACTCCGTAATCAATTGAGTGGTCACCTTGAAAAAGAAAACTGATTTTCACACTTATTAAATAAGAAGTTTTACTGCAGTTTTCTCAAAAAAATCTGTTCAAATTTATATGTGCATACTTTTTCTTTTTCTTTTTTTTTCTTTCTTTTATTTTTTTTGTGGAAATAAAGATAACAAGTTTAAAATTAAAATCCATTCCTCATTAAAATGAAAACATTTTTTAGTAGCTAGAAAAAGCAGACCTGCAAAGCTGGGAAGTGGTAATCCATACAATAAATTTTGCAGAAGCTAGAAGGCTGCAATTAGATGCATATCTCACTTTTCTCCTTGATATCAAGTTCTCATCAGGTGTCATCACACTACATATGGAGAATATTTTTGGAATTCCCAGTTCTTTCACCGTCAAGATTTTTGCATAATCTTGACTCACTTCTATTCATCTGGTTTTGCTCAGAACCCATTACTTTCTTATAAGCATCCTTGAGTTGGGTTCAAGTGATTAAAGCCTATTAATGAACAGAAATTCTAAATGTTTCTTCTTGTCTAGAGTTTTAGATAGTGGTCAGACCCTCCTGACATAAAACTGGCCTACATCTGACTGAGTTCTTGGTCCTAAACCATAACACCTTCAACAGCACCAAATGCTGGCTCCATGCACAAGTGCCATAGCAAGTATGAAAAATTTCATCATGCATGAAAATGTTGCATGATTTTCAGGGAAATTATCATTTCCTATGCAATCCAAAGTGTCTGCTAGTCTTTCAGGTGCTGTCAGATTTTGAACTGTTTGCAATTCCTGACCTGAGGTGAGCAGACAATCCTCCACTGTGGCTAATCCTGCACTAGAAGTCCTGCCTGTCTCTCTGCCTTGCCTTTTGACTGATCAGCAGGCTTAATTCACAGACCTTGCTTTATTTTTCCAGGATATTTGCAGAGTCATAAACGTCTCTGTAGGCATAACAAATGAAGCTGAAAGTGGAGAGAACTGATGCTATTTTGCTTTCCGTTTACTTCTTTCTATGCAGCACTGTAAGACAAAGGGTGAGAGAAAGATGTGTGAAATCTATTTAACTATGGGTTCTTATCTGGAATAAACTCATTCAATGCAAGAATTTTTAATATAACAGTTTAACTTGGTAAATCACACTAAGGAAGTTTTTAGACCAATTAGCTAAAAATCTCTCTCAAACAGCTTTAGCTGCTTAGAAACACCAAGGATAGTCTTTTGGCCTTTGTGCTTTATTATAGGAATGGCAGGTAAAAGAAAATTTTGAATTATATTGGTGGGATTTAGTGATAAATTATTTAGTGATTATGTGATTTAGTCATGTGGCTCGTATATGAGCTACAAAGGTGAATGATAATGAACTCACTTATGTGTGATATATCAGTTAACAGATTCAAATAAATGCTTGAATATCTTCCTAGTAATTAGGAACAAGGGTTCACTAACTATTAAGGACAGAGCACTAGAAACCAGTAAAACACTGATTTTTAATTACTAGGCCTTTGGTTTTCCTCTGTTTTATTCTAGACTCTGGCAATTATTTTCCTGATGTTGTGTAACTTATCTTTGCCATATTTTTTTCCATCCTGGCAGCTACAGAATGCTATTTGCACATAAGATATGAAAAGATAATACATGAAAAAAAAAAAAAAGCTGTATTTAAAGAAATAAGAAATCTCACACATTCAAGGAAGGAAACAAAATGACTAAGCCACAGATAAGCAACTAAAAGTTGCTACAATAAAACAGCCCATTTAAGATTATTGTTATTTTTGTGACATAACATACAATACATTTTTCATAAAACTGCTGTTGGGGCCTCTTGATTTATCATGGCTGTATAGTAACAGGGAAAAAACGGATTTCACTTTGCAATTTTGCCTTTTATAACAATGTAGTCCTACCAAAATCTAAAGGTTCATAGAAAACTCACAGATCACACAAGATATAGTCCCTGAATTGTCCATAGTGGAAGACAACAAAACCTGTGTTCAGTTAAACTGTGTCCATTGAACCTTGGTAGGATTTCACTCAGCAGCCATCAAGAGGGTGGTGTGACAGGATGGGCAAGCATCTGAGCATAGCTGTGCAGCTGCAGCATGGAAATATTCTCAGTGAGTGACAGCAAAGTGCAGAGGGACTAGATGGCTCACAGAGATGTATAGATTTCCTCAAAGTAGTCAGGTCCACAGAATAACTAAACAAGTATAACTGCTAAGTTCAATGTGTGGTTGCACAAAATAACCTTTAAATAAAGGTGACTGAATTTTCTCTCACTGTGATAACAAGACATTCTGCTGTGCCATGGGGCTGAGCCACTCACTTTTGTTAACAAGTGTTTCTGTCATTAGCTTTTAAAGTCACCTGAATGAAGTCAAAAGAGGCCTATGGCTAAGCAGCTGTCGAAGAACAGTGCACATGGAATGCCTAGGATGTCTGTGCAATGAACAGGACTTTTTATAATGTTTCCTTTCACAAGCATTGAAAAGACAACATAAACACAGATGGAGTCAATATAACCTCAGGTCTCTACTATGCATACGAATATATATATATATATATATATATACAAAAATATATACAAACATATATAAATATTTTGACACACATGTGAGTTTAATGGGGAACTAACAAGTTGACCAAAAAAGTAGACAGAATAAAAAATATTTTAAAAAGCTGTCTTACTCATTTTGAGATGTCATACAGTTCTGCAGCTCATATTGATGTAAAACTGAAACAATTGCGCAACAGAAAAACCTGAAATATTTTTTATGACACTAGGTAGTTGTAAAAACAGTGCCAGATTTGGTTCTCTGTTGACATGGTGAAAATGTGATTTTACAAAGTCTACTAATCTCAGTGGAGTTAGCCTCTCTGTACACAGGTGACAGGTGTCTAGACCACAATGGACAACTTATACTGTAAATATTTCTGCACATTTTTTTGTCATTAAGCTGTTTATGTCCTTGTATTTTCCATGTCTGTTGCACTCTGCCTTTGCAAGAGGGCAGGCAGTGAGCTGCTGCTTCCCAGTGATCTCAGACCTGCCATCTGAAATAGAACATTGCAAAATTGTTCAAGTAGACGATGGCTGGGATTGTAACAGAACATTTTATATGCTCTGAAGAACTTTCTCCTGTGCCTGTCAACAGCCATCAAGCTGAAAAATAGGGACAGAGTTACAAGCACAAGGGCTGAGGTACAGTATATCATTTGAACTAACCAGATTAATGAAATGAATGAAACCAGAAAAAAAGTAACAAAATGGATCTACTTGTTCCTTCATGTTTTTAGGAAAGTGTAAATCAAAGATGGTCAAAATTTTCCAGATTTTAAGTTTTTGCTATGTACTTTAGATAACACACTTGTCAATATGAAGAGAATCATGGAAACTACATCATAGATAAAAGGATAATTTATTTTGCCTTTTAAATGAAAACTTTATATGCAAATTACCTTTAATGCTCAGAAACCCTGCTGCCTTTACAGAAATCATGGCATTCTTCCTGTGGATTTGGCCATAGAACTTAATGCCTTGATCCAAGAAAGAAACTTAGTGCATGCCTTCGAAAGACAGAAGCTGATTTTTTAGCTGAGAATGGGATCTAAGAGTGTTGACAGGTATGGGATCTAAGAGTGCAGAAGAACCAGCCAAAATGTTTTAAGTCACTGGAATCAGATCTCAGATCCTCTTCTCTGCAGGAGACTCCTCAGGACTGAATTCTTTAACAAGTGTGAAGCCAACTTTCATTCATGTTGTTGTGAAATTCTTCCATTTAGTTGAGGAAAGAACTGACAAAAAGTAATGGGCTACCCTTACAAAATAAGCAGAATAACCCTTCCTTATTTCACAGCTCAAGTTCCTCTTTAAAAAGTTCGCCATTGTAGTTAAATCTCTTTCAGCACTTTGAAAGCTGTTAGAGGATGTTGGACAGATACAGCTGCAACAAATTCAGTTTTTCTATCATGCATTTCTGCTATAAGCTCTCAGAGAATCATGGGAAATAATCGAAACCTGCATTTGTACTTGAAAAAAAAGGTTTTTAGGTGATCAAAGCTTGTCTGCACAGCCACAAAAGACAGATAACAGCAGATAGGGAAACTCAAAATACACCCTTCCAAATTACTGCCACAGCCATTATGGGAGCCATTGGCCCATAAAACACTCATCTCTCCAAGACCAGAGAAGTGCAAGAGGACAAAAGCAAGGAGAGGACCCAAATCAAAGGTTCAAAGGAAGGAATGCTTTGTCTAGGCATCTCTCAGAGCTGCCCTAGTAGAGCCTCAGTACCAAGTCTGGATATTAAGCCCATCAACATGAGTTATGACTACAGCATCATTGGATGGTTTTACCCTAGCTGAGGTGGGGAAATGTGCCTAAGGGTATGGGACATACCATGGGATGCAAGAGAAGTTAATTTCAAGATTTGTTCTGAGATGTTTAGAGGGCAAGCCAACAGTGGGGAAAGGAAGTGATCTAGATAATTTTGGGAGGAACAAGTGTGAGGGTAAGAAGAGACAAAGAGGCCAGTCAGGTGCAATTTTCTCCTTGGTACGCTTCTCTGGCCAGAGCTGCACCTGACCAGCTCAGCTTGTCCTATCTTTCAAAATTTCTTTTAGTGAGGGACCCTCTACTGAGTGTGTGTGTACTGGGGTCTGGGTGCCAGCAATCACAGTCAGATCACGAGTCAGGAATTCTGTGTGCCTGTGTGGAAGGGACTGGAGAGACCTGAGTGAGTGAAACCCAGTGGCAGCCTTGGGTATGTGCATATGTGTGTGTCTGTGTGAGAGCAGGCTCTGCAGTGCAGCTGCAGCCTCAGGGATCGTATGTCCAGGTGACAGCCACTGAGGACACTGGGATCTAGTGCCAAGTTGTATATGTGTATATGTACATATATAAAAAAATACCTTTTTTTCCCCCACTGTGATATCTTTATCGCACACAGATGGAAGTGGGATGAGCTCCATGTGAGTGTTCTGTGTCTGCTCTCTATAGCCAGACGTGTTTATGTGTGATGTTCATGCGTGTGCACTCTGCGTGTGCATGCTGAGAATATGCGTTCAGTCTCACTGCTGGTTGGACCTGGGGCATGAAGCTTACCCATTTCAGGGCTATCAGATCCAGCAAAGTGTAAATCCATCACATAATATATTAAATATTTTTTAGTGACTATCTTAATTCATTGCCCTAGTTCTTCTGGCACTTGTTTAATTGTTGTCTTGATAAATTCTGTTTTAAAAAACAGTTCAAAGTATTTTTTGAGTGTACAGCCATCTATATTATTTTTGTTTGGAAGACTTTTAAATTTGAGGATATTTATCTATTTAAGTATTTTCATCTTCAGTGTTGAACAATCCTGGTGCTCTGAGTATGATGAGTATCAGAAGAAAGTTTTCTAAAACATTTTTTTAAAAAATAGAACAGGGACAATTACATATTATGCTTATCATAAATATAAAAGGAAGTTCAGGGTTTTTATTTGTAGTGGGATTTTTTTATAAATATAGGTGGACTTTTTAGAAAATACTAACCTTATTGTTTTTCACTCTTCTCTCTAATTTGCATGGGACATTTTGTTCTTTTCCAGACAAGTCTAAAGATTTCTAATTGACATTGACAGGAGTATCCTCACATTTCCTTAGAATTTAATTTGAAATATGCATTCATTCTGTAATGAGTCAGCACTTCTGGATGAATGTTCCAACATAAAGAATTTTGCTATGTATATCTCTTAGCAGCTGAGAAATTACAGCCTTAATTTAATTTTAAAACTCCTGTGTTTAATAAGCCTTTTTTTTTTCTTCACTAAGGAGCAAATACACGAATTATCAAGGCTTGCCTTGGACTCTTGATAATTCAGCTGTCTTGAAGAAGAAAAACGCGAGATATTGTTCTGAAGGATGGTGAAACAATCCCAGGACAAGTGAGAATTAGCAACTGCCAGTTGCTGAGCCCATTACAGCCCCTGCAAGGGCACCAGCAGGCAGGAGAGACCAGCCAGCACAATCACAGAGCTCACCACAGCTGCTGTGTCCAGGGGACGGTCACATATGCGAGGTGACAGCCGCCTCTGAGAAGTGAGGACGGGGTGAAGGCAAGGACAAGCACAGCTTTCCTTCCCACTTCTCCTTAGCAGCAGAAAACTGGCAGAGCCAGCTCTTCCTGTTCTCTCTGCCTCCCTCCCCCGTGGTTTTGCTTATGCTGCTGAACAGGCTGGAGCCAGTTTTGTGTTCTTTAGTTCCTGTGAGGATATGAGACACTCTCCTAGGAAAAAAATTCAGAAAGCATGGTTGCTTGAATAGAGTTTTGCCTCTTGATAGCTATTGTGTGAAGCAATGCTGGCCAAAACAAATTAGAGAGATTAGCTGTTTTAATAGTTAAGCAAGTCATACAGTACCTTCAAGACAGACAGACAATCAGTGGCAACTCAAGTGTTAATTACAATTAAATATTTTCATACAGGTTTGCAGCAGCTTTGCAGAAGCTCTCACAGCCCCATAGTATCATTCATAGTCTAGCATGGGACATTTCTAAGCAAAACTCCTGTTTGAATAGGACTGGTAGTCTAAATACAGTTCCATTTTTATATTTTTGTTTCAGAAGCTCGCACATTTGCTAAGGAGACAGCATGGTCAAGCACCATATTGGCAGGATTCCTCTGTTTCTCCTTTAGTCAAAGCAGAAGGTCACTGTAACAAATATTCATAGACTTTTCAGTACTGAAAGGAATCAAATATCCAGTGCTGCAGAGTTCTTTGGCACACTGAATTGCTATAAACTCTAATACTGCAAAGTGTAAGGTGCTGTTCCAATGGTGCCACTGTTTCAATGTATCAAATTTGACACCTTTTCAATAAAATAGGCTAAATTTAGATAACCATATGCTCATGCTGACAAGCTAGCTTCTCCCTGATAGTGTTTTCATGAAAGAGTACAAGAGGGCCTCAAAATTTAATTAGTCTGAAATTAATTCAAAATATTGTATTAATTTACAGTAGAAAGGTCAAGTTGTTGGGCAAACAGCAGCAATGAATATTTTTTACTTAATGCATTAAGATTCAGCTGTAAAAATTCCATTAATGTTAATAAGAGTCATGCTGCCAAATTCAAAAACCATGCTATAAATATTTTATCTATCTGTGCTCTTACTGCAGTCTAACAAAACTTGTACAATTAAAGCCCTTCTCTCTTGACTGCCTGCTAAGCAGAGTTGAAGAGTACACACACATGAACAAAGAAGTACTGCTCTGCACTGGAGCAGCCTCACCTTGAGTCCTGTGTGCAGTTATGGGCACCTCAATATAAAAAAGACATTTATTTGTTAGAGAATGTACAAAGACAGGCCACGAGGATGGGGAAGGCTCTACAGGGGCAGCAGTATAAGGAGTAGCTGAGGTCACTTGGTCTGTTCAGCCTGAAGAAAAGGAGACTCAGGAGAGACCTCACTGCAGTCTGCAGCTTCCTGTGAGGGGAAGAGGAGGGACAGGCACTGATCTCTGCTCTATGGTGACAGCGACAGGACCCGAGGGAATGTCATGAAACTGAGGGGAGGTTTAGGTTGGATATCAGGACAAGGTTCTTCACTCAGAGGGTGATTGGGCACTGGAACAGGCTCCCCAGGGCAGTGGTCACAGCACCAGCTTGACAGAGCTCAAGAAGCATTTGGAAAATGCTCTCAGGCACAGGGTGTGACTCTTGGGGTGTCCTGTGCGAGGACAGGAGTTGGACTTGATGATCCTCATGGATCCCTTCCAACTCAGTATATTCTGTGATTCTATGAAGTACTTTATCAATAGAGATAATATAATTTGTGCTTCAGTAACTTAAGAAGACAGGCAAGTGTCACAGTTACGTTCCAATCTTTGCATCATTTTAAGGGATTTTTAAACAACTATTTGAGAAACTAAAAATTTAATGATTTTTAAGAGATTTGTCTTACTAGTGACATTAGCTTTTTCTTAGTATGACTCCCAACAATATCCAATGATAAAGTATTCACTTATGTGTGATTAGGCTATAAAGACTGATTTAATTCAGTATATCTTATTTGTAAGATCAACATCACTCTAAAATTCACTCTCTTTTGATGTGTCTCATTGAGCCTTGTGATTCTCTTGACTGTTCCATGCTCTGTGGTCCTATTGGTTCAAAGTAAGCTGAAAGTTGAGCTATGGATCACATAGCTGAAGGCAGATAAAATTTTCAGTCTCCAATAACATAAAAAGTTACATTAATAAATGGAGGAGATATAATTTCTAAAAATAGAATAATAATTAAAGTGATCAATGAAAGCTTTATGTTTTACCAGTTTTTTAAACAAAATCCCCACAAACTAAATTAAACATCATTGGATGCCTTGTACATATTTTTTTTTAAAATTCTATATTTGCTGGCTCCTTAAGAATTGCAATACCTTAACATACATGCAGAATCTGAGATAATAATAATAATAATAATAATAAAAGAAAACCAAAAAAATTACAGTTCCCTATAGTTGTATGAGACACAATCCAAACAATAACCAGGACATTAAATTGAAGAATGCATCAAGAAAATTTGCACCACACAGAATTTAAAAAAAAAAAAAAAAACAAGTTCTGGCGTTAATGTAAACGTTAAAATTTTTTTGAAATGNATTTGTCTTACTAGTGACATTAGCTTTTTCTTAGTATGACTCCCAACAATATCCAATGATAAAGTATTCACTTATGTGTGATTAGGCTATAAAGACTGATTTAATTCAGTATATCTTATTTGTAAGATCAACATCACTCTAAAATTCACTCTCTTTTGATGTGTCTCATTGAGCCTTGTGATTCTCTTGACTGTTCCATGCTCTGTGGTCCTATTGGTTCAAAGTAAGCTGAAAGTTGAGCTATGGATCACATAGCTGAAGGCAGATAAAATTTTCAGTCTCCAATAACATAAAAAGTTACATTAATAAATGGAGGAGATATAATTTCTAAAAATAGAATAATAATTAAAGTGATCAATGAAAGCTTTATGTTTTACCAGTTTTTTAAACAAAATCCCCACAAACTAAATTAAACATCATTGGATGCCTTGTACATATTTTTTTTTAAAATTCTATATTTGCTGGCTCCTTAAGAATTGCAATACCTTAACATACATGCAGAATCTGAGATAATAATAATAATAATAATAATAAAAGAAAACCAAAAAAATTACAGTTCCCTATAGTTGTATGAGACACAATCCAAACAATAACCAGGACATTAAATTGAAGAATGCATCAAGAAAATTTGCACCANATTAAAAAAAATTGCCCCACAAAAAAATTAAAAAAAAAAAAACAAACAAGTTCTGGCGTTAATGTAAACGTTAAAATTTTTTTGAAATGTGTTTCCATCTTTTTTATAAACAGAGGAATTTCAATAGTTTCATGAGAGAGAAATATGAAGGATTTTACTTTGATGAAATTGGTACAAATATATAGCAGATGCAACCATTTATTTCCTTGATCCTACAAATTATGTTTCCACTTAGATGTGAGAAAATGATGGTAAAGGCTTCAATGTGTTATCTCTCTATATATGTAAACTAAATATTGCTCAATTACACTTGCCGGTGGTCATTTAACAATGTCACATGTGGGTTCCTCTCATTGTACCTATGCAGAATTATACATTTTCTTACACAAAGGACATTGCTAGAACAGCTTTTGTCTTCTTTTTTCAAAGGAGAAAGTAAAGAAATTCCTATGGTGCTTATCTTTCTTCAGAACCCCTGAATCTCTTACACCTACATATGACATACAGTGCAAATGTGAAAGTCCCTTTATTTAAGTGGTTTTGGCCTTGCAATAACTCCACTTATAACATGCTCATCACAAGTCACCCTTTAATGTGCATGTTTAAGTCTGGTTGCTCCACTAAAATCTGCTTGATTTCCAAGTCAAGTACCACTTGTTTTCTGATGGACAGGTTTTCTGATGGCAAAATGGTTTCCAATACAGAACAGTTGTGCATTTTCAAAAAAACCCTAAAGTTTGGGGTGAAAGTAGGGACATCAGTATTCATGATGGCTTTGGACATTGTAGTGCACTACTGAGATTATTCAAAGTAAAGCTGGAGAAGAATTGGAAATAATTTCTAGAAACGTTTTGCTTACATAAAAGATAATGCAAGGAATCTTGTCTATTTGCTCATGAATATGTTCTGAAGATGCTTTAATCCCTAAACTGTTAATAAGTAACAAAAAGTAAGCCCATAGCACACCCATTTTCCTCTAATGCCCACAAATCCTTACTTTTTTTCACCCAAATTTTGCTGTTATACATTTCCTTAAAGTTATCTCTTCTCAATATGTACTTCTAATGTATTAAAAAAATCTTTGCTCAATGTATTTTTTTTAAAAAAATTGACAAATAAAACTTGTCACTGAAAAGGAAACCATCTCTTCCAAATGTAATGTTGCTTAACTGGTACAAATAATTTTCTACTTTAGCCTTCCTCAAAAATTGTCAAATTGTTAGCAGATATAAAATATAGGATTAATTATTATAACA
Organism: Pycnonotus jocosus; assembly: GCA_013400435.1. Lineage (NCBI taxonomy): Eukaryota > Metazoa > Chordata > Aves > Passeriformes > Pycnonotidae > Pycnonotus > Pycnonotus jocosus. The sequence continues at coordinate 187,045 of VWYP01004209.1, read as the reverse complement.
TCTCTCAAAAAATAGAGAGCCCATTTCAAACAGTAATCTTTTATCCTTTCCTGAAAAAAAATGAGAACATCAATCATGATTTCATTAGAAACTTCACAAAATATTTCAAAAAAATGAAAGTTACACTTAATTATTTGCCATGAAATATATTTATAGATAAATCATATGCAACAACTGCTGTTTTCAGTGAAAGAAACAAAAGTCAAGATTTGCTTAATCATTTTAGGGTGCATTAATTATTATCCAGGTACTGGTAAACCTTCTATGCTCTTTTTTGCCACACTACATGTGCAAAAAGTAGGTCGATTAGTAGCAAATTACCTTACTTTCACATTCTGTTGTATACAAGAGTGATTTTAACTTTGAGGGCATTTTATATGGAGAAAGAAAAGTTATTTTATATGGAAGTCTCCATACCCTAGAGATCAGATTCATCCTGTGCTTCAGGAACCACCAAAAAAAAGCTGATGGATTTTAATGCTGTGAAGACAAGCCTCTTAAAAGCTATCACTTAGAGAGACACCTGCTCAGCTAAACTCCCTAAAGCAATTGGTATAGCCCATAGCCCCAGAAGTCACAGGAAAAGGGTGATAGTTGGGGGGTTTTGCATGTTAAATATCCAGTCAAATCATTGCATCTAGTTTGGTGTCTGGATGTGTGACTCTGTATTCATCTCTGAAATTCAATCTGTAACACACCAATTCAGGTAAAATCTTTTAACAATCTTGCAAATATTTAGCTTCATATATACATCTATATGCATGGTTTATTTTTAATGCAGTGTCAGGGAATGCTCTGTATCTGCACTTATCTAATGGGCTGCTGACTCTTGATTGACTTCTTCTCTACATTTCAATAGGCATAATAGGAAGCACTGCCCAGCGCAATTTTTCTTCATAGAGATACTATTAGAATTTCATTGAGAGGATGTGATGTTTAGGATCTGGTATTAGTAGCTGATACTAATTTAGTCTGTTTTCTGAAAGCTTGCAATAAAATAGAGTTTCTGGGAAGAATATTCCAAAATATGCAGGGATGGGTGTGCAATACAGAAATGCTGTAATCTCTCCTGTTAATCTCATGAAATAAGTGTTTCACCGGGCTGGGAATTGACTTGGTCCCACAGAAAAATGAACACTTGCCATTAAATTCATGAAGAACCAGACCAGGTTCTAAGTACTGAAAACATATGCCTGTTTTCTCCTCATATGACCCATTTTTTTAATTCCATTTCTATACTCGCACAGCAAACAAAAGCTTCTAATCTGTTTTGCTGAAGGAGCAAGGTGAAACAGTTATATTCAAGCAAAACAAAGCCAAAAGGATGCTGGCACAATGTCTACCTGATCCAACCTCATGCCCTGAAAAAAATGTATTCTTTTACAGATGTAGAAAAAGAATACTTCCTCACATTTAACATTTCAGATATGTCTTTTCCTATGGTTCTCTACATAGCAGCAGCTTTGTCCTACCCTATTAGGTATAATGCAAGAAAAGCATTGCACCCACTCTGAAGATTCTAAATATTTCTGTCTTCATTAGTGTAAAACAAAGTAAAATCCATCTGATCAATTCTGTGATTCATAAATCTCAGTTGATCTCTTTGTTCTTCAGTTTTTCCTTGAAAAAATTGAAAACCCTTAGATTTCTTCAAAGTCAGAGGTCTCTAAAACTAAACTCTTTATGAGACCAGTGAATTTAGGTTCCCTGTGTAAAAATGCTACATGTAAAAATGCAGCTACTTTTCATTATGAAAAAAAAAAATCCACTTAAAAATATATTTTAATAGACTATCATTGTATCTTACACATATCTGATAAAATGGTTTATAACTCCAAGAGTTTTGAATAGTTTTTGAAATTCACACACATAGGGAAAGCACAAAATCAAGTCTATATAAAAATGAAATAATGTCATTATTTTACGTAAATTTTAAAATTCCAGGAAACTAATTGTTTATTAGATTCTATTGCAATTTCCCATAGGAGCTTAGTAAACACAGCATTTATGTTTGCACTTATCATGACACATAATGTTGTCCACCAGTGCAAAACAATTTAAACAACAAACAAAACAAACATTAACTGAATTTTCATTTTTAATGTCTGATCCTTACAGGGATATCAATGGTGAGACTAATTTATTTCACTGAGGCAGGAGCAAGTCCTAAGTAGCCAGTAATGTGCCCTTCAGCTTCATGCTCACTCAGTCCTGTTCAGTTAACACACTTTTCCATTGCTGTGACAATTTTAAAGCATTTATTCTGTAAATGAATAGTCAGCTTTCATGCAAACAGTCCATTAGCATTAATCATATGATTCTCACATACATTGACAAAAAAAGTGTTTGCTATATTTCTCTTGTCCATGACAAATGAGTAGTTGGTAAGAAATGAAAAATAACAATTTAAAAAGAAGATTAGAATAACTGATCTCTTGACACATTTCATCTCTCATCTGAAATATGAAAATCAATATTCCAAGTAAGGTGGATGTTGTTTCTGTTGATCAAAATATAAGTCTTTGCCTACTTTATCACTAATCCTGTTACATAAATCAGCATTTACATTTCCTGATATTCTCCTCTTTGGACAAATTTGAAGAATCCCAACTTACTGGAGTACAAATGTGTAACTACGTAAAAAAATTAAATTAACTGAGTCGTTTGCATTGACTAATATAAACAGATACTTTCTAAATATTACCTTAGAATTTTAAGGTATTATAATCTTATTGCTTTCAAAACATGCACCTTCACTAGAGTTTGACTGAAAACTGCTATGCAGCCACTGGAAAAAAAACTTGCATTAAGGCTTCTGCCTAAGAGGAAATTATGCTGAACCTGAACCAGAGCCCAGTGAAGTATTAGGGGTTTTTTTTTTCAACTTTAATTTGCACTGGATCAAGCGCTTTGCACACAATAGCTCATTTCTTCGATACTAACGGAGTGCTTATGACTGTCAAAGAATATTTTTCCTTTAAATATCTGTTCAAAATGAGATATTGAAAACCATCCCAGGACTCTGCAAAATGAAAATCAGACTTGGATTTGTGTGTCAAATAATAATCTTCAGAAGCTTGTAATTTTGCAGATGGAGATTTTAGCTGCCATGTTGTCCTTCTAAAAATAACATGCAGTTTTCCAGTGAGCATGCAGTCAACTAGCAATATCAGTGTGCATTTTTATCACAAAGATTTTGAGAAATCCATCTTTAGATGTTTCTATAATCAATTCAGGAAAGCTCTTAAATTTACACATAAGGAAAAATATTTTTAAAATCTTTAAAAACGTGACACATCTCAAAGTCCTTTAATGCTTCACAGTGGAAGAAAAAAGCAGATGAATATAATAATGGATAGACTATCTAAGAATTGATCAACATTTTTTAAAGTGACAATGCTGGCAAACGACAAAAATGGAATGTTAAGGTATTTGTTGTAAGCCAAGAGGAAAAGATTTATATGCATCATCTTCAAGCCAATATATAATAAAATCCATTTTCAGGCTTGGCATAAAATACAATCAAAAGGCCATTTGTGACTCTGAGCCCATGTCTCCTTCTTATGATATAAAGTACCCCCAAATTTTCAAGCACCATGTTGGCCCTTTTCTTTAAAGGGCAGATACTATTTAGTTAGAAATGCACTTGTATGTTTTTTAGTCCTGATCCAACTCCTACTGTTGCCAGAGAAATATTTTCTGTTGAATTCAGAAGGAATTTTTTTTAATGTTTTTAAAAATCATTAAGTAAAGCTTAGTATTCTATTCTGCACTAAGATAATTGCTGTTAACAGAGATTCATTTGAGACTGCCCCAGTGGTTTACCACTAAGTTGATGGGACACGAACAACGTATTTCTTAAACCAGCTGTAAGGCAGAAAAGCTGAGGTTACTATTTGGATTCCCTGATGAAAAGCTGCAATTGTTTCATTTATGGGTAAATGTATTCTGGCTATTCCTAGAGTGACCTTGGCAGCCAACTGCGTTGCCCTTAGTGTCAGCAGAAAGAAGGCTGTTGGTGTCAGTGGGCTTTGGATCAGGCTTTAAAGACAGAGGAAGCTTGCTTAAGGAGGAAAACAGACATAAAAAACAGTCCTGATTTCCCAGGTTTTGTTGCTTGAGTTTAGAATACCAACAAGACATTTTAAACCCTGAAGAATAATTGTTGTTAAGTCAATTATTGTAACCCTGTGAGGTTTTTTACAATTGTATACAAGAATAAAGAAGAACAAATCTCTCTGGCTTACAAAAAAAAAAAAAAAGGCAAGTACTTTATTTATCAATAGATACTTTAGCTGCTTTTTACACCATTGCAATGACTAAACAAATAGCATAGAATAAACAAAAGAGAGTATAAAATAATTTCACTCCAGCTGGTATCCCAAGACAACCTTTTGACTAAGTACAGAGTTAGATGTTTCAAGTATGGCACTTATATAAATAAGAGCAGAGAAAAGATGATATATTCACAGTTAAATGCAATGAACACTCTTCCTTTGGTATGTGTGTCATCATAGGTGATTGTAGGTAAATGCATGACTTGGCTGGCATGGACCAGCTCCATCTTATTCATGCACATATTAGGGAATCAATCAAAATGTACTGATATATTCTGAAGATCACAATTAATGTAAGATGATTAAGGACTCTGGTGTGTGTGTGTGTGTGGACAGGCAAAGAAAAAATGGCAAAATTATATTCAGCATTTATTTTTAGCATGACTAATTGATGCACAAACCATGATAGAAAATAGCTAGTAATACACACCAGGAATAAAGTCTGTGATTTAGACAAACAAAATAAGACATCTGTGAGATACGTGAACGCAGATATCCTGGCTGAGCTGTGGTTAGGTTCCTTACAGTGTGCTTACCCTCCTTTTAAAACATGCTTATGCCTGCACATTGCGACAGTGTCCCCCACCCCACCCCACCCCATATAGAGTATCCTTGCAGAGTTTTTGATATGAACATTCTACACATTTACAACAATTAGTCAGACAGTTCAAACTGTAAACATCCTAATGATGACCAAAAAGCTGCTTCACTGACAGATAAAACCCAATCATTAGAAAGAAAAGTAGGAATAATAGTAGCTGTGCTGTAAGGCTAGGTCAAGCATGGTTTTATAGCTGTTTTTTCAGTCTTTTACATAGCGCTGCATTTTGCAGCTGGTTCAGTAAGTGCAGATCCAATACCTTAATGGCTTTCTTGGTGGTTTGATAAAATGCTTGCCTAAGCAATGTACCTTTCTCTAATGGTATCTGGGTCTGTTCCACCTGGCACAGTGTTTCAGTTCTGTCACAGCCTCACACATAAGCTGAGTCACTTGACTGAGTCCTGCCGAAGTTAGGCATGCTCATTCTTGGCAGGTCTTTATTTCTGATTTCATATATGGATTTCCTTTTTGCCTGTACTCCTCTCACTGCCATTTTGATCTTTCTCCAGCCCAAGTGGTTCAGTTCTGCCAGATTAAGCACCACACAAATCCCACTGACAGCAAACATGAATACCAAGAATACAGTCTTCTCAGTGGGTCTAGAGACATAGCACTCTACTTCTTTAATGCAAGGGTATCTGTCACATTCGTACATGGAAGGGACATTGAATCCGTACAGAAAATACTGTCCCACTAGGAATCCAATCTCTAGGGCATTTCGAAAGACCACTTGGATGATATAAAATCGAGAAATGCCTTCTTGCCTCCTCATCTTTGACTTTGTAGTTCTGATAGCAGGATTGGGGATTTCCTTCACTTCTAAGCAGTCTGGCTCTGCCTCTTTGGTGGAGTTCTCAGTGTTTTGCAGCACCCCATTGACAATCGTGTTCTTGATTTTCTTACTGTCCTCACGCTTCATTGAATCCTGGTCCCTTTCCAAGGTAAGGAAGACAGTGGAGTACCTCCGTTCCCTTTGTTTAGCAGACTGGTGAACGGAGTATGTTATGAAGCACAGGCTGGGAGTGCACACCATGATGATCTGGAACACCCAGTACCTTATGTGAGAAATGGGGAAAGCCTGGTCATAACAAGCCTGGTTGCAGCCTGGCTGCAGAGTGTTACAGACAAACATCGTTTGCTCGTCATCGTACACCGTCTCCCCTACAATGGCCACAATGAGAATTCTGAAGATCACCACCACGGTCAGCAGGATCCTGCAACAGAGAAGCCCGTCAGTGCGCGCCGCCGCCGCGCGGCCGGGAGCTGTCCAGTGCTGACCGGGCCCCAGCGCCGCCGCACCGCGGGCCG